>CM061537.1:21560126-21617393 GCA_030545055.2 Neoaliturus tenellus | reverse complement strand
GAATATTCTCTGATGCTTAAGGTTTTTCCAAGCATTTTTTTTAGCTTTAATTACTCCAGGCGCTTTGGACTTATCCAAAACTACCGGGTGTACACAAAGAAAGAAGCTTGGAAAATATACTCCGATCGACCTTCTTGTCTTCAGGCTGGGGCTCATCTTCATCACTGGAGGACAACATGGTATGCAATTCTATAGCGAGTGGAGGACAATGCCGCCGCGCCACCGCCACCGGCACAGAGTACAGGTGTTGAAGTAGTGGAGGGAACAAGTTGCGAGAGGTCCCTAGCACTATCTAAGAAACCACTAGCACCTAGCTTTTGCTACCCGTAGATAATGCTAAAGAATTATGGACTAGGCCTAGTGTTTGCTCCAGGGTTAAGACTTTGTTTATTCACATCGATTTTGAACAAATGCTAAAACTAGTAGATAATGCTAGGTAGCAAATGCTAAGTTTTATTCACACCACTCATTAGCTAATCCGAGACTGGCTATGCATAGTCGCATTTTACATAATTAAAAAATGTTCTACACCATTTTTTAATTAAAGTTTTGTTTAGCTGCCAATCACCATTTTTTTACTTTTTATTTTTATTTTTGTAACGGATTCTTGTGTGAGTTAATATCTAGCATGGACCATTAATATAAAACTAGAAATCGCCTACTGGTCGACATTCGACCAAAATTTTAGATGCTCTGGACTGGACCCAATTTAAATTGAAAAACAAATATTTTGTATTTGAAACATCTGTTCTTACTGTTTTATAAAATTTTTTATTACAACAGCTGTCTGTACAAAATGCTGGTACTATGAAATAAATTACCCTTCTCCCATAAGATTAACATTGGAGCTTTGAAAGCCTTGGGGCGTAGCCCTGGGGACCAATCCGAATTATAATGCAATTCTGCTCGTCTACAGGACACTACCTTTCAAATCATATGCGCGGACTTCTCCTATGACGCACACGAGCTGAGAAAAAAGGAGGAAAATGAACTTGCTTGCCTATATTAATGTATAGATTTCAATTTACAGAAACATATTATTTTCCTTTATTTTAATTTTCAAATAGCGTCTTTTTTATTTTTTTCAATAAATAGGCCTATTTTGAAACGTCTGAAAACGGATAAAAGTGGTTTTTGGAACTAGGCCGAAAAACATCCAAGAGTTTACTCCAAGAGCGTTGCTATTCTACTGACAGTCATTTATTCCATTAAGTACTAAATTCAAACCTCTGATTGTTTTGCTTGTTGAAACAAATGAAACAATAACAAATCTCTAATGATATTTGTCTGTGTCAATACTTAACAGCTGAAATCAGTTCAAATACAAGATAAAACAATAACAACGTCAAATTCGGTATATAGATAGGTCAAAATTTATTAACTTTTATACAAAATATTTTTTATTATTGGTGGTATGATGAAAAGACAGTACTGTTCATAACTCGTCCAAAAGTGTATACCGGTGCTTGACCTAATTCAGCGAAGCCTCGTACTTGAAACTCGATCTTGCATCGATAACTACCACTTTCCGTACTAGTGAAGAAATATACCATTTCAAAATATCAAGAGCTGTTGCTGTTATTTAATGTAAGTAACTTCATTGTTTCTACAAGCAGGCAAAAGCAGAAAGCTCATTGGTCCAAAATAAATTTCACACGTTAGTGGCTTCTTGGCTTCAATTGTAGCCATCTGGGTTTCAATCCTAATCCGGGTGATTTGTAGCCATGTACTATTGCTTTACAAGTTGCATCGTTTCAATGTTATTAGAGCGAGGGCTTTGAAAATCCGCACAGCATTAGAGGGATATCTATATAAGATGCTATTTCCTGTTGTCGTGGCCCCGCTGAACAGTGCTGCACCTGGATTCTGTTGCTGATTTTGGAACCATGACTCAGTCGCAAATCAGTTTGCATGCGCAAGTAATTATTAGATTATTTTAGTCCATGTTTTAGTGTTGTAGTAGTTTTTAGCTGGGATTTTGCGTTAGGGGTTTTTGTAACGGTACCAGGTGCATAAAATGTCGGATACTAATTATCCGGAGTATGACTTCCAAAAATGCATCTGTATTTTTTTTTCATGGGTTGGACAATTTTTCATAAGTAAAGCTTTAAAGTAAACACACCAAAAGTTATCCTAAAATAATCTTTCCAAGAAAAAAAAATCTCTCATATTTAATACCCCAAGAGTAAAGTCACTGCCGCAGTGCTGTAATGGTTACAAATGTATCCATGGAAGGTGGCACCACTTTTTACCATTAGAAACAAAATATAAGTATTCAAAAATGTACCAGTAGCATCATTTCTCACTAAAATAAGATTATTACAATTTTTGTATGTTGTTATTTTAGCACATGTATGTTGTATGTTAACAAAATTATTGTACTGCAAAAAATGACATTAAGAATTATATTCAACCTAAAATGGGATTAATCTGTGTGGAAATATTTCTTGTTGATTATGATAGTTTAAACAGTCTTTATACAAGACCTTTCACACAATCTTACGATACCAGAGAGAAAAAAAGAAAAAAAAAACAGACAAACAAAAACATTTGAACAAGAAATGGTGCTAAGTCGGGGGACAAAGATAAATCACAACAGACATAGGAATGAAATGGGTATTATCTGCATTGTATACTGTAACAATACCCCGTCGCAGCGGACCTGCGTACTCAGCGAATTTCCAATGGAATTTCAGATCATTTACTTTCCATATTAAAACACCATAGGATTTAGTATGTAGGTTTGCTGCCATTGGGTGTTGTTAGAAATATAAGTAATCAATAATTAGTGAATGTAAACACAAAATGGTATCAAGCTCTGGCAAATTTTTATTTTTCCCATAAACCCCAATGGTAGTTCCCATAAACAAAATGCTGGTACTAATGAAATAAATTACCCTTCTCCCATAAGATTAACATTGGAGCTTTGAAAGCCCTTGGGGCGTAGCCTGGGGACCAATCCGAATTATAATGCAATTCTGCTCGTCTACAGGACACTACCTTTCAAATCATATGCGCGGACTTCTCCTATGACGCACACGAGCTGAGAAAAAAGGAGAAATGAAACTTGCTTGCCTATATTAATGTATAGATTTCAATTTACAGAAACATATTATTTTCCTTTATTTTAATTTTCAAATAGCGTCTTTTTTATTTTTTTTTTCAATAAATAGGCCTATTTTGAAAACGTCTGAAAACGGATAAAAAGTGGTTTTTGGAACTAGGCGAAAAAACATCCAAGAGTTTACTCCAAGAGCGTTGCTATTCTACTGACAGTCATTTATTCCATTAAGTACTAATTCAAAACCTCTGATTGTTTTTGCTTGTTGAAACAAATGAAACAATAACAAATCTCTAATGATATTTGTCTGTGTCAATACTTAACAGCTGAAATCAGTTCAATACAAGATAAACAATAACAACGTCAAATTCGGTATATAGATAGGTCAAAATTTATTAACTTTTATACAAAATTTTTTATTATTGGTGGTATGATGAAAAGACAGTAATGTTCATAACTCGTCCAAAAGTGGTATACCGGTGCTTGACCTAATTCAGCGAAGCCTCGTACTTGAAACTCGATCTTGCATCGATAACTACCACTTTCCGTACTAGTGAAGAAATATACCATTTCAAAAATATCAAGAGCTGTTGCTGTTATTTATGTAAGTAACTTCATTGTTTCTACAGCAGGCAAAAGCAGAAAGCTCATTGGTCCAAAAATAAATTTCACACGTTAGTGCTTCTGGCTTCAATTGTAGCCATCTGGGTTTCAATCCTAATCCGGGTGATTTGTAGCCATGTACTATTGCTTTACAAGTTGCATCGTTTCAATGTTATTAGAGCGAGGGCTTTGAAAATCCGCACAGCATTAGAGGGATATCTATATAAGATGCTATTTCCTGTTGTCGTGGGCCCCGCTGAACAGTGCTGCACCTGGATTCTGTTGCTGATTTTGGAACCATGACTCAGTCGCAAATCAGTTTGCATGCGCAAGTAATTATTAGATTATTTTAGTCCATGTTTTAGTGTTGTAGTAGTTTTTAGCTGGGATTTTGCGTTAGGGGTTTTTGTAACGGTACCAGGTGCATAAAATGTCGGATACTAATTATCCGGAGTATGACTTCCAAAAATGCATCTGTATTTTTTTTTTCATGGGTTGGACAATTTTTCATAAGTAAAGCTTTAAAGTAAACACACCAAAAAGTTATCCTAAAATAATCTTTCCAAGAAAAAAAATCTCTCATATTTAATACCCCAAGAGTAAAGTCACTGCCGCAGTGCTGTAATTGGTTACAAATGTATCCATGAAGGTGGCACCACTTTTTACCATTAGAAACAAAATATAAGTATTCAAAAATGTACCAGTAGCATCATTTCTCACTAAAATAAGATTATTACAATTTTTGTATGTTGTTATTTTAGCACATGTATGTTGTATGTTAACAAATTATTGTACTGCAAAAAATGACATTAAGAATTATATTCAACCTAAAATGGGATTAATCTGTGTGGAAATATTTCTTGTTGATTATGATAGTTTAAACAGTCTTTATACAAGACCTTTCACACAATCTTACGATACCAGAGAGAAAAAAAAGAAAAAAAAACAGACAAACAAAAACATTTGAACAAGAAATGGTTGCTAAGTCGGGGGACAAAGATAAATCACAACAGACATAGGAATGAAATGGGTATTATCTGCATTGTATACTGTAACAATACCCCCGTCGCAGCGGACCTGCGTACTCAGCGAATTTCCAATGGAATTTCAGATCATTTACTTTCCATATTAAAACACCATAGGATTTAGTATGTAGGTTTGCTGCCATTGGGTGTTGTTAGAAATATAAGTTAATCAATAATTAGTGAATGTAAACACAAAATGGTATCAAGCTCTGGCAAATTTTTATTTTTCCCATAAACCCCATGGGGTGAGTATGTAGGTTTGCCGCCATATGGGTTTCGTAAGCAAGTATAAGTTAAAACCTTACCTAATGTACATACCAAATTTGATTAAGTTATGTCAATAAATAAGCAAAGATATAGGGTTTTTCCTGATTTCCCATAAGAATACATGGAAAACACATTTTTGGATTTTCCCTGTAACCAGCTATGCTAAAATAAAAATTCAAAATACCAAATTGTTTGTTTTTTAAGCTATTTTAAATGGTATCAGTTAAAATTGCTGAATTTAAAAAATTAAGGTTCAAAACTGTTAAAAACTCATTTTGACCCCTTTGAAACCCCATAAAACCCCGTTCCCATAACCAGACAATGCTGGTTCGCGAACCCATGAAAATAGACCTGGTTCTACACCTTCATACCAAATTTCATCAAAGTTGGAGGTCCCTGTCAAATCTATCAGTACCACGGACACATATATATATATATATATATATATATATATATATATATATATATATATATATATATATATAATATATATATATACATATATATATGAAAATGAACGAACAGTATTTTTGGCCTCTGGGGACCTAAAAATGAAAAAGTAACATGGTCCCCGGGCTTAGGTCTTACCATGGCTACTACCGTAATAGCGTATTCCCTATAGGGAAATTCGCTAAAAAAGCATCTTGTGCATGGAAATAATATTTATATTGCCCAAGGTGAGAACTTTTAATGAGTTTGCAGTTAAAGAGGAAAACTAAACCAATATTGGATTTGCAAAACATTCACAGTTTTGATGAGTTATGGTGTTTTTATTGTTTTATTAATCACAATTCTATAGTGTTAGTTTTAATTTCATTTATGATTTCATTTAATGTATAATGCTCATGAATAAAGTTATTTTATATTTAATACAATTCAATCACAATTTTATACATAAATGATTTAGCCATACAACAAAAATATTTTCATCACAATTCTCTACAAATCTATTAAAATCTTTTGATTTATTAAAAACTGATGAATTCAGTGAAATAAGTCCTCCTTATAATAAGCAAAGCAAGCAAGCGTTTCTTCTTAATTTCTCACGTGTTTAGTTGTTGATTGTAATTTCTTCAAGGAATACGGAACTACAATGGAAGATGAAAAGCTTCTAGAAACGGCTTTTATATTAACTAGTGCACTTATTGCTCTAAATCAAGCAATTTAATATTACGTATGACATGTCATTGCTAAAATGCTGCACATAGTTCTCCGACCAATCCAATAGTGATTGATTCATCCAAAACTAACCTATTTACAGCTGTAGGATACAGCTATGTACAGATGTTACATGCGCAACCTAATCCCAATAATAATATTCAGCGGAGCGATAGTCGCTCAGCAATAGTCGCTAATCACGTCGCTGTCCTTGAAGCATTTTTATAGAGCAATTCTGGTGCTTTGTTATGCTGAATTTGGAGTTTTAAATGAACCATGAGTTGAAGCAGAAGTAAAACAAAAAATACCTTTCAGTTGAGGAAATCGATGACAAATACTTCATGGAAATGATTTTGCACCACGAGTTGGTACTCAATTCAACTACACAAAACTGTATATTAATTTCTACTAAAGTTTCATGGGACTTAATATGTACCCAGATTTGTTGCCATGGTTGGTTTTGACCAAATATTAGTTACTCATAAATATATGTACCAGATTGTATTGAAAATTGTTAAAAGATTAAGAAATATAGGGTTTTATTGATTTCCTAAGAGGATAACACGGGAGGCTGGGTTTGCATTTTACCTGATATTAATTAGTAAAGCAAAGTTATTCTTTCAAAATACTAAATCTTTTATTATGTTAAGGTTTTTTTTCAATGTTATCTTAAAATGTTAAAGAATTTTTTATGAAGTTTCAAAGGGGTGAAAAATGGGGTTTTGGCATTTTTGGACCTCAATTTTGAAATTCGACAATTTTAACTAAAACCATTTAAAAAAAGCTTAAAAAACAAACAATTTAGAAATTTTTCATTTTTAACTTGGCTCAACAGGCCTACGGAGAAAATCCAAAAAGTTTTTCCATGTTATTCTTATGGGAAATCAACAAAACCCTCCGTCTCACATATTTATTGACATAACTAACTTGGTAAAATTTGATATGTACATTCACAAGGTAGAGTTTAACTGATATTTGGTTACAAAACCCACATGGTGGTAAACCTACATACTCATCCCTATAGGGTTTACGGGATACAATTTGATATTTACCTTACCGTACCTTACCATTACATTTCCTAACAACTAACATAAAAGAAATCCCATGGCAGCAAACCTATAAACTCATTTCTATAGTGTTTATGGAGAAAATACAAAATATCAAATCCCTTGCAAATTCGCTGAGTACTGTACGCAGGTCTGCAAGTGATGGGATATTTTCACTATACAGCTCTAAGAGTAAATTTACTAGAAATTTTTACTATCGCAATCAATTTAATAATAAAGTTTTTGGGTAAGTAATTAATTTAATTTAGGACACTTAAATGTGTAGAAAACTAAAAATCGTTTAGGTATAGCACTGTAAAAGTGTTTACTTCTAAACATACAAGATTGTTGATTACTTGTTTTAAAGGACATTTAATGATATATTTTATCATGGGAGCAAATAAAAGTATTAGTAATCATATTTCATTAATACCACAAAAAAATTAAAACTTCTTTCTATGTAGTTCATATGTGTAGTTTGATAGATGTGTTACTTTTTATTTGTTTTTTTAATAGCATGGAACTAGGATTATCAGTCTTATGTTGCCGTTCATCCCCATACGCGCGGAACAAGCGTACTCCTAGTAAGGTAGTGTCTCCACTTCTTTAGAGATTCGACAATCGCTTGAGCTTCTTTCTCAACCGATGAGTGAACTCTTTCCGACTTTGACAATGTTTTTGAATAAAAAGCCACAGGTCGACCAGCTTGAGATAAAGTGGAGCCAATCGCAAACTCAGATGCATCAGTCTCCACTGTGAATGGTATGCCATCCTGGATTGGCGTTTTAGTTGCCGATGCTATATCATTTTTCAATGATTGAATGAATTAACAGCTTCTTTTGATGATGGAAAGCTTTAGTCGACGATAAAGGCTGTATTTTTTCCGAAAAGTTCTTGATGAAATCTGAGTGATGTGCAAACATCCCTAGAGTTCTGCGCAGTGACTGGACATCATTTGGGAGTGGGGGTTTTAGGAGAGGCTGAAGCCGATCTGGATCGGGACGTATTTCATTATTTGTGATAACGTATCCCAGTAGACCAATTTCATCTTGAGAAAATTTGCATTTTTCCATGTTTAATGTTAAATTATACTTCTTTGCCACATCAAAAAAACATTTTTAAATTCTTGTCATGTTCAGCTTTATCCTTTCCCCCAATCGTCACATCGTCCAAGTAAGCTATAGTACACTCAAGGCCTTCTGCTTGAATTATAGAATCAATTTTTCTCTGAAAACAGGAGACGCCGTTGGTAACACCAAAAGGGATTCTGCAAAATTGATAAAGGCGGCCGCAAGCTTCAAAAGCAGTATAAATTCGCTCTTCCTCTAAAATGGGTATCTGATGGTAAGCACTCTTGAGGTCTATCGTGCTAAACACATTGAACTTGGAGACCTTGTTTACTACATCTTCGACTCTTGGAAGTGGATAGCACAATAGACGTTACCACAGGCGCTGTATTCTCTGGTCAAGCTGGGTAAATCGATTTATTGTCTGGAAATTAATCAATGCACATCCGTTTTTTTCTTTGTTCCGCCTTTACGATTAGTAGTTGAGCCCGCCAAGGAGAAGAGCTCGGTTCGATGATTCCTTCTTTTAATAAACGTTCTGTTTCTTCTCTTATGAAAATTGAATCTTCATCTGAGTAACGCCGTCATTTACAGCAATAGGTCTACAGTCAAGAGTTAAATTTGTGAACAAACTGACAGGAGTAACTTTAGCTGCCGAAAGGGCACATACTTTCAGTGGAGGTTTCTTACCCCCGAATGTAACTTCTACAGTTGAATGCTCTTTGAAAATGTCATGTCCCAACATAACGTCAGCACATAGTCCGTCTAGAACGAGTAGTTTTGGTTTATAGTAAATATGACTCTGAATTTCCATATCAACAAGACAAAAACCAGGTAGTTTGAGGTTGATAACAAGTTGATGCCATAGAAACACTAATAGTACTTGGAAACACAGCCAACCCTCTCTTAGCTACAAGAGATTTACTTATAAAAGTTTCAGAGCTTCCTGTATCAACAAGTGCATCAGTTTCGATTCCATAACTTTAATTTTAATAATGATTTAGACAACGAATCTGGAGCTGCTGCGCAATGAGCTGATTTTTCACTGGGAGATTTTTTCAGTGACAAAACTTGGTAGATGTTGATGATTTATTTTGATGAACGGCAAACCTTCATAAAATGTCCTTTCTTACCACAAGTATGGCAAGAATGATTAGCCGGCTGGACAATCATTCCGGTTGTGTTTTTTACTGGAACCACAAAAATAACATTTCCAGGATGTAGCTGATATAAAAGTTTCCTCCTCTTTGCTAGAGGAAAGATTACACTGTGCTGGACTTTGCTCAGTAGCTTCAGAATGTTGCAAGGAATTTAAAACTAAACTGTTGCTTAACATAAGACTCGATTGATGTTGAGCTCATTCTACAACTCGAGCTTTTTCAAAAGCTTCACTAAGTGATAGTGTTTTATTTTCCAAAAGTCTTTGACGAATGATTGGCGAAAGTAGCCCCCTGATAAATGCATCACGAATGTAATCGTTCTTATTTTGTTCTGCAGTGACTGATGAAAAGTTACAAGGTTTACTTAAATCTTTCAGAGCTTGTAAATATTGATCCACTGATTCCCCTGACTTTTGACAACGGGTAGCTAGCAAATGCCTAGAATATATTTCATTTTTAGGACGAATATACATTTCTTTTAAAGTAGCTATAGCTTTATCAAATGTTGTAGCCACAGAAATATATTTGTAAACAGACGGACTGACATGATTGACAAGTAATCGTAGTTTTACCTTCTCATTTGTAGCGTGAGAATCACACACATCCAAAAAGTTTGTAAAAGTCTGATAACAATGAAGCCACTGTTCTTCTGCACAGACATTTTAGGATCAATATCAAATCTGTTTGGTTTTAGATGTTTGTCCATGATATTTGATAGAGATTATTAAATTGATAGGCAAATACAAACTCGAAATTAAATTACCTAAGAATAGGTTTTAATAATCTCTTAATTCAAGTTACAGAACAAAGATAAAGTAAACAAACAATAAATTATACATATGATAAATTATTTAAAATTGAAAACATATGTTAAAATATCACATCATAAACATTTCAGACAATCGACTGATACAAGGAGAGGTTAATGAAGAGTTGTCAGTTTGTTTAGAAGAAACCACCTTAAATTAACTGTAATTCAGTGTTCATTATTTAGGTTGGCGGATTTAACATAAAATTGATTAAACATTCTTAATATACTATTTATATGTGTGGTAGCTTTAGTGTTAATCAATTTATTCGACAATCAGCACACATTGCGTACTGCGTTGTTGTGCGTGACATACCACTGCGTTTTAGTATTGTCCCTGGGGTCTCTCTGAAATAATCCTTTGTTCTTAAATTCGGCCGTGGCGTATCTTTGTCTTTGTGTATACACACATTAGTCAACAAAGTAAACTGCTTGGTCTTAATAAAGAAAACATACACATTTCACTAAACTGCGTTATTTTTTCTTATTTTTATTTGTAGAGTGGTTTACCGCTTCAGCCGTCTCTTTAAAAAGGTTGTTAAAGAATTCTCACATTGTTTGAAATTATAATTTATGATAGATTTTTAACTACTAACCCCTTTATGTGACTTACAGTCAAATAATTATTGTTAACTAATCATAAAACGATTTTGAAACATGTAGGAGCCAACATTTAATTAGGGACTGAACTTCCTTGAATTTTGTGGTGAGCTTAGTTGAATGCACAATTTACGTACATAGAATGACTGTAAAAACCAAAATTAATTATTTTAATTTCTGTATTGCATAGAACTTAGACTAGTATGCACCTGGTTAAAGTGTTCAATACATTGAACCTGAAGAATTCACGTTAAAAATTTTTTAAGTTTACTCGTGAACTTTGTGTCCGGAAAAGCCCTATTTTGTTAACACTTAAAGGTAAAATTTGTATTTAAAGGTCTTAGTGACCATATGAAAAAATTTTTATCTAAATTTCATCAAAACTACGTTGATTCATAGATTTTCTTTTTGTTAGTACAATTAAATGTATTTTAAGCCCCCTGTAAGCCACTTTGATAACTAAATGACAGCACATTTACCTACCCCTCAAAAATAAATTTTTTGTCGGGACTTAAGAGAATGTGACCTTAAAACTTTTAATTCTGCTCTTTGACACTTTGAACTTCCTAAATGAAACCTTGTTGTTAGCAGTAATTTATGCAATAGCATGGGTAAGTTTTTAGGCATACGGCATTATTTACTTACTACTTGTGACTATTTTTACTCAAATTGTTCCTCGAAATTAAAGGAATCGCATAACACTTGAGTTATGTGGTTTAAATTTTGCAAATCGACTCTGCCTTCCAACCGTAAATTGCTGATAAAGTTGATATGCCTTTGAATGGATCTTTCATTATAAAAACTCCTTATAACATCACGTTTGGGAGTTTTTGACGCGTTTCAAATCTATTTTCAATCTAAATTTGAGCATAGAGTTAGTAAGTAATTAGATAAGGTAATGTTACTTTGTTTCAACGATTAATTAATAATTTAATAAATAGTTCTACTGAATAAAAACTATTAACTTTCACTAATTAATTGTAATAGGCCTAGTTAGTTCCTGTCAACTAACCAATTTCAACTCTAACAGATTTTTTCTACCATGACAATCATTAAGATTATGCAATGATTTATGACAGAAAAATCTAAGTGTTTGCATTAATGTTTTTTTTTTTTTTTTTATGATTTTGGGAGCATTTTTACGAGAAAAGCCATGGAAAGACGCCTTGACACGTCGTTAACAGACGTCAAATTCATTTACCTTTTTGCCACAGATATACTACCTTCATCATTTCTCCATTCCTCATACGTATTTTTATAACATTTTGAATTTTAATTAATAAATTTTTTAGTTAAAAAGATTAACCAGTTGTTAAAAAAGGTAAGAATTAGGCCCCTTAGTTGTAAATCTCGTTTCCAATAATATTTACAATTTTTTTTCAATATAATATACATATATTTTTAAAACTACTCTACCTTATTGTAAATTACGTATTTGTTGATTACATAACAAAAAGACCCATCTGTTAAAAATTAAATAACTTAACAAGTTTCCAAAATTACTTGCTGAATTTTATTGAATATATTTTTTTACGTTAATCAATAAATATTATCTGGATTAATTCGTTACTAAAGAAATCCATAGATATTAACGTAATTTTTGTCTGAAAATAGTTTTCAATTCACCAATAAGAGTTTTGGACCACATAAGTCTCTTAACTGGACCAATAGAGGCAAAAAACAGGCACTTGAGGCGACGACATCTTCATGCTCTTGAACCTCTCCAGAGATTTCATGGAATAATGGTGAACGTCCTTGTCGTAGTAGTAAAAATCCTTGGAACTCATAAAATTATACAAAATAAAAATAATAAAATATAAAAATGTAGAATGAGTGTTGTTTATGAAATTAAAAAAAAAAACTTATTATTCCTTGTAGGATTGTTCCCTTTAGGAGGACTTTCGTCAAGCTTTACAAAACAAAAATAATGATTTCTTAATATTGTCGGTCAGTTGAGGTTTTCTCGTAAAAACACTTAAAAAAATCATTTGTAGAACAAAATAATATAATGTTAAAGAGCTAACTTATAGTGTTTTAATATGAATCATTCACAGAGCAAAATCTTTTTAAATATCCAAAAGAAATGTCTAAATAATAAAGCATTCTTTATCCCGTAAAAGCAATTTCTTTGCTTAGATTCGTGTAGTGTGATATTAGATAGTTACAAGTGGAAATAAAATATATCGTGTCCAAAATAATTTACTCAATTAATCTAAAACAACACGATAAAAATACTCAAAGCAAACAAAGGCAGGGAGCTCCAACTAAATTAAGACTTTCGAGCTCTATAAATGAGTCTTTAGATCCATTGACGGTATTCACCGGTCATGTTGTTCAGAGTCTTGTTGCAACTCCAACAACAACTTCAACAATAAACATTATCATTAAAACGTCAATGAACAGCTCGTGATGGGTAACTGTTATTTTTGTTGTTGTTTAGAAACATTTATTGCTAAGACTATCGTTCCTAAAGGAAACTGTTGTACGTGGTAAAAGTACGGTTAACTAGTTTCCTATTTCCCATTTTTCTTTTTTTTCTCAGGTGCCACCATCAATAGGTTATGACAACTTTTACATTTTAACTAGTTAATTGTAATGTTATTTGAGTGCAACAAGTTTATAGTTTGTAGGCTACACAATGTGATATTGATTACCACGTACAGTCATTGATTTTATTTAGGATAATAGATAAATAAGAATCGATTGTAATGTGATGGTCAACAACTAAGACTTGAATTTTTATGTGATGACTTTAATTTTTAAATCTCAAAAGTTTCTCTTTCTTTTTAAAGTCTTAGTTCCAAGTGCTAGGGAGACCTTCGCAGCGCAATTCGCTGCATTTAAAGGAGTATCTAATGACCAAACTTTGCTCCATGGTAATTTAACGAGTTGTTTTGAATAAGCATTAAATAATGGTGCCAATTAATTAGATTACACCTTGTTGGTATTTCATTAAAACATCTTCATCAATAATTCTCCAACTGGCTATTATTACGTGAGTGTTCTTATGCCGATTTCTTAAGTGCTCTGCCGAAGAAATCCTATAATATTTAGAATATATTTACAGATGTTGGATCTAGATAGCTGATCACAAATAAAACGTGTATAAATACAGAAGGAAAAAATCATTACAACTTCCCGGTCCAGTATAATAGGCTAACCAACATTAATTGTGGCTGTTTTTGTTGTAGGCGTTGGAATAGCGAATTAGCTCACACTTATACACACAACAAACCAAATATTCGCAAACTTAATTTTCAATGGCAAAGCAGAATAAAAATAAAATATTACATAAATTAAGATAATGTGCATTGATTTTATGTGGGTTTTATATTTCGGTTAACATTTCTAGAAGTGGAAGATTTAATACATCCTGAATCCGATGCATTAAAAGAGACAGCGCATTTCAAATTCTGTCAACGTCAGTCTCGAGGGATTGTACTCCTGGTTTTGTCATGCTTCCAATTCAATTGGCATGAAGAAATAGAAAATATGGAGTAAAATATGTAAAGAATATCTGACGTTATACTCATAATCATGTGGTTTTAGATGATTATCACTCCTTCTCAGATGATCTAAATATGACGTAAAACAGAAATTTTAAATATTGATTACTGGTCAAATTTTCTGATTACACATTCGTTGGGTTAGTGTTAAAAAATGCCAAACGAACTAAAAATTAGTTTTTCTACACGCAATGCTTCCAACTGATCCCTTAAGTCACTAGAAAAATGAGGTTTGTTCTTAAAAGTTAAAAGTTACCTTCATTTACGTCATCGTTTTTAAAAGAAAACTTCATTATGACCTTCTGAAAGAATTCCTAAAGCGAGTTTAAATTCATTACGATTTATTTATACGTATATTATATATGTATGTAATTTTATAATTTGTATCCAGTAGTGTACATACAATTTTTAATTACTTCACAAAAGGAGTATTTAAGTTCAAATAAAAAGATTATTAATAGCAATCGTGTTATAAAAAGTAATATTTTTAACTAATACAGTAGTTATCGATATTTAGCATATTACCATTGGAAACCAAAATTAAAAATAAAAGAAATTATACCTTCGACTCTCATTATATTTACCGAGAATGATTAAAAAATCATGTCAAATATAACTTGCTAGTTTAGCATTACTCTGTGTGATTACAAACTCAATTATCTGTTGCTGTTTTTATTTTTTTAAAATTAAAATTCAGTTATACCAAACGCATTTATATAATATTTAGTCATTAAATAAATTTAAATATTAATATAACATGTTCATTATATATTACCAATGTTGTGTATTGTTATAACTCTGTAGTGTTTAGATTGAAACTCCAATATTAATTATATTTTGAACCCTCTATAAACTCAACGGGTTGCTCGAAATCGAGCAATTTATTTTATTACAGCAAAAATGTTACTTTAGTTCTAAATCAATGACATCCGACCAATCCAGTATTGTGAATATCTGTAATTACCAAAAACTACACGTATTTACAGCTGATTATTAACAGATGTTTAAAATGCTTAATTCAATTACAATGTTATTTAAATGGGAAATTTTTAGATTTCAATGGTGGATAGCACCTTTATTTTCAGTCCGATTCTCATCAGTTTTTGGCGGAAAAAACTACAGACCAAACCCTATCCAACGACACCAAAACTTGAAAATCGGTTGAAAATTGTAGAAGGAGTTCTCAAGACAAAAAAAAAAAAAAAAAAAAAAAAAAAACCCTTAGCGTATTAAATATAAATAAGTATAGATAAGCTAAAAGTTTGATGTTTCAAGGTGTCTACTGGTCACTAAAGCCACCAAAAGTCACCGAAAGTCACGGATTTTAGTAATTGGTCACGGAAGTCACCGAAAAGTCACTTATTTTTCCTTAAAATGCAAGAAAAGTCACAGAATTTTTGTATAAATTGAGAAAAATAATGCGATTGTGAGCAAAAGTTTTGCGACTGTATCATTTTTCCCCAAAAATTTCTGAATAGACCGTGCAAAAGTCACAGATTTTTTTACATTTTTCATCCCTAAAAGTCACTGATTTTTTTCTATTTGGCAGTAGACACCTTGAGTAAAAAAAAAAAAAAAAAAAAAAAAAAAAAAAAAAAAAAAAAACAGTTTAACACATTTAAATGGGGCATAATAAAATTATGTTTTAATTCCTGAAACATTTTCGTAAATTTTATTTGTACTAGTGTAGGCTACTTATTGCTAAAATTGAGCAATTAAAAATGATCATCACCTGCCATCGCAAAGAAAAGCTACGTTTACTTATAAATTCATTACAATGAATGCGATTATAGCCTGTTTTTTTTTTTTTTTTTTTTTTTTTTTTTTTTTTTTTTTTAATTTGACTTCGTGAGAGTAACCAGAAATAGTGATGACAGACAAGTATTTTTTATGCTTGCTAATATGGCTGAAGCTTCATTTGTTGTTGTTGATTTGTTGTTATTTTTAATTTCACTGTTCTATCTCAGCTCGTAATAATACATGACTGCATTTTGTTATCAGTTTTGTAATTTTTTTATGTGTCTATCTACGCCAGTTGCATTTTTTTACGTTTTGAAGGGGAGCAGTCCAAACCCCAGTCTTGTTACTATCTAACATCGACCAGATGTTAGAAAGCATCATTAATTAATAGCCCAATGACAAATGGCAACTGGGTCCGGAATTGAACCTTTAAAAAGTTACTAACTTTTCTCAGGATCGAACCGGCAACCTTTGGATTCAAAGGCGAGCACTATAACCACTCAGCTACCCAGCCAGTTAATTCTTTGTAACAGTTGTTTTTTTATCAGTTATCAGAGTTGTTACTTTTTTACAAAGTATAGGTTGGCTTTAAAATAAAACAGCTGACTATGAGTTACTTAAATGAACTATAGGTTATTAAAAACGTTTCTTAAGAAACCATGCCACTCGAAAATTTCTGTCACAAAATTAAATTTTTTGTTTACAGTTTAAATAGGCAATCATCTCTCCCCACCCAAAAATTCTGTAGGAGGATCAAGGAAAAATCCAAAACACACAAAAATACCCTTATTTAATACTGTGCATTGAAAGATTTTTATTCCCAATATATTACCACATAAATTATTAATGGGATGTTATTGTAATGGGAAATGTTTATATTTCAACGTCTGATAGCAACTTTAAGTTCGATTCTCTCATTTTTATTGCAGAAACAACTACAAACCAAGCCCTGATGACACAAATAGTTGAATGCTGTTTAAAAATTGTTGGAGGAGTTAAAAAAAAACATTAATGTATTAAATTAGTATAGACTAGAAGTGAGAGAATCGACATTTAAATCTTATTTATCTTAAAATTAACTCCTAAATTCACACGTCCAAGCATATGTCCTAAATAACATAACCGATAAATATGTTTCTAAAATGTTTTTATTATGTTTGGTACATCTCTAAAAATATTTGATCAATATGAACCAATTAGTCTCTTCATAAGAAAGAAACCCAGTCTCCGAGTAATATGGTATCCATTTCTCCAATCGTCCATCCTCATCCAACCGAAAAATTGCTGCTGAAACCAATATGCCTTGCGAGGCAATCCTTCATTTAAAGAATTCGGTGGAAACTAAAAAATTCCTCTTTATATGTAATATATTTGACAATTCTTTTTTTTGGAATTGAGTAAATGATTTGATAAAACTGGTATTATATTAAGAGTGGCAAAAAGCTAAAAACATGTAAAAAAATAGTTATTTGTGCTTCTAGGGAGAAAAGTACTTTAGTCCCTTGATGCACACAACATTTTTCCTCCACCTACAGGAATAAGATTTAGGCCTAATAGGCCTACCGTAGATAATTTAACTTTACCTTCATATGATCCCTTGCTCCGTCAAGCTGGATCTGTCCTGTCACATCAACATAAAAAACACATAAGGTAGGCCATATCAATTTTGAAGAACACGAAAAAAACAAAATATAATTTAAGCCTAGTCAAAAGTTTTACACTTATGTTTTGGACTTTTTAAGTTAATAGCCTACCCAAGCAAAATGTAAACAAACACCTACACTGCCACGGCCATCTCTAGTACTAGAGATGCCATTCAGTCAGCAGTGGGTGAGCAGCAGCTACAGCTGCTATTAGTCAACAATGAGTAACGAAACAAATACAAGTAACAGCTGACTGTGGCTCATGTTCTTTTTAATCTCTCTTTTAACGTTATTCTTATGTAACTAACTTTAGCCCCGTGGTACGAAAAAACTCGAGTTTTCCCTAGGTAGAAAGGTTAAGTATTCAAATCACATGGGATAGTAATTAGTACTTTACTACTCTATTCCAAGGAGTAAAATACGGCTTTAGATAGTAGGTGGAGGAAAAGGAAATAATACTAGGTGGGCAAGTGATGTGTTCAATTAAAATTTTATATTTAATTTATTATTGTTTAATAGACAACCTATTTATTTGGGGATGTAATTTTTATAATGGGAAGAGGAATAGCAAAACCAAAACATAATACTATAAACTTTGCAAACCTAAAGAAGTAATTAAATTTTAATGATATCTGCAATAAGGTAAACTTAAATTCATGAATTAAGAAATTTTCCAAAAAAATATACATAGTGAAAATCGTAATATAAATGAAGAGTGTGAAAAAAATGAATCTAAATGTATTAATTATAGAACTGAAGCAGTTCTGAGGGCAGACTCAATAACTCGTAAATAGTAGTTTACGTATCATATTTTCTGTACATCGACCTTCATTCAATAGTTTTTAAAACTTTTAAAAATATGTTGAGGTGCCTGGTTTTTAAGTTTTAAAAGACATTGCGGTTTCATGTAGGTCTCATAAGCATCCGATGCACTTAGGTTGCATTAATAATTCCCATCTTGACACGCCCAGGGTTGCGCCTGTCTCGGTTTGCTGTTGGGATTTATATTGAATATGGCAGATATGACTGAACTGTATAAAATGAAGTTTCCTCCTTCGGAGAGTGTATGTAAATCTGTTGGAAAATTACTAATTAATTTCACATATCAAGGAATGTTTAAACCACCTCTAAAATTGATAGGGTTTTTATAAAAAAAATTGTACCTAGTTTTAATGTTTGTTTTAAATTTTTTGTAAGTATTTTCCCCACTTCAGTGAACCCAATCTCTAGCTCCTAACCAAAGATCTTTAAAGAGTTAAGATTA
Source organism: Neoaliturus tenellus (assembly GCA_030545055.2). Classification (NCBI taxonomy): domain Eukaryota; kingdom Metazoa; phylum Arthropoda; class Insecta; order Hemiptera; family Cicadellidae; genus Neoaliturus; species Neoaliturus tenellus. The sequence continues at coordinate 21,598,445 of CM061537.1, read as the reverse complement.
AAATTTTTTTAGTACTTAAAATATTTAAAACTGGCTGGGTAGCTGAGTGGTTAAAGTACTCGCCTTTGAATCTAAAGGTTGCCGGTTCGATCCTGAGAAAAGTTATTAGCTTTATAAAGGTTTGATTCCGGACTCAGTTGCCATTTGTCATTGGGATATTAATTAATGATGCTTTCTAACAACTGGTCAATGTTAGATAGTAAAAAGACTGGGGTTTGGAACGTTCCCCGTCAAAACGTTAAAATAACTGGCGTATAAAAAGACACAAAATAAAAAAAAATAAAGTACCAATGGGGCTGCCTTTTATATATCAAAGGGTGGACAGAATGTTTTGGCTAATATGTAAAACTAGTTTTCTAATATAATGGAGTTTAAAACACCATATTATAATATATGAATTTGCTTATAAATAACTTTTAACCAACAATTAAGTATTATATTTTCATTTATAATAATACAAATTTAATTATGCTATTTTATTGAACTGGCTGAACCCCCGTTTGTTTTATATTTTATCATTTATCATCCTAAAACACCAAAAATTTTGAAAATTAACTTTTTACGTTATAATTTATTGACAGAATACAAATGGTAAATCACAATTCAAATCGTGTAATGGAATAATATTTCCTTATTTTTCTATTGACTATACATTATACACCATTTAACAAAATATGTACTTGCAAAATCCAATTTGAAAATCATTCAACCATAGCAAATATTATATTTTTTTACTCACCAGTTTGTATTTAAGAAATTGCAAAAAAATATTGCAACTAAGGTTTTTAACATATATAAAGAAAAATAAAACTAAATAGGAATATAATGTTGCAGAACAATAATCAAATAGAAAATTAATATAAAACGTAGAGTGCAGAATTTTCGTCATTATAATCAACATCACGATTTCAACAACATCTATAGCTCAAGATTCTTGACAATGATACGCGTCATCACTCTTTAGTACTAGACGATGGGGTAGAAAATTATTTCGGGATTAGCCTTCTCGACATGGTGATTGCTCGGGCCCACAATGGAGTCAATTTGTTAAATCCAGGGTTTATTCCGCTTGGGACATTGCCAAGAAAGAATTATTAAACTATTTGGTATTGTTATACCTTAAAATAAAACCAATGAAAATAAAACCAAGTTCAATAGTAACTTGGGGGTTTTGCCATCCAAACTGTTGGAGTTTTGGACTTCACTTCAAGAGGTCACGAGTTAGATTCCCGTTATGCCAATAAAATATAGGGCCTTCCCCTAAATGCGTTTAAGTACTTAACCAACAAAATGCCAATGAAATAGTGTTTCGACTTTAGGGATAGAATGCTTTTTGGAGTTTAGGTAAAATGAAATCATGATAACTGAATTCAAGTGATATTGAGATTTAACTATGTCATATTTGATCACCATTTGAATGTACAACCTAAAATTATAATTTTCGTGCAGTTATAGTTTGGTATATTAATACTCGCATTTTTTGTATCCAACGAATCACGATACTTTTGTAGGTCTATGTGGTTGCTATGATAGTGAAACTTATCAAAATATTTCATGTTAATTTTTAATTGAAAATAATATGTGAGGCTGCTTAAAAATACCAAAGACTAAAATTACTTTACAATTAAATTGTTATTAAGATAAAACTTAATAGTTTTTTACCAACCATTACAAAAAAGTATTGCATAAAACTAAAGCTCAGAGTTTTTACTTATAAGTTTAGTTTGTAAATTGCCTCCAGTAAGTGTCAAACTTTGTTTCTTTAACAACACACCTACGACTATTGCTATCGTGTAAGTTCCGTATCAAATTCACCAGAACTTAAAGTTTTGTACTTGAACCTATTTTTTACATATTATTATATAGTTTTTGTTTCGAATTGATTATATAATTTTAAGGAAGATATAAGAAACGCAGATTTTTGAAATAACCAAAGATTTGGAATATTGAGTATTTTACAAATCTTATCCCCTTATAACACTTTAAAATTACTTACCGGTCCGTACATTGAAGAATAGTTTTTTATGTTTTTACTAATAGCTACAGTTTGCCGGTTTTATATATAAGATTTTTAGATTTTTATGGTAAATAAATCATAAAATTTAGTGAAAGGAAATATAACCCTGTTGTTTTTAGAAACTAATACAATAAAATGCACTGTATTTGTAAAAAATTCCCACCATTAATACATAACCATTCTGCTACATGTTCCATTTCTACTACTGTGTTATCCACTACTTCACTTAATATTATTATAAATATTCTCCAAATTATTGATCGATACAACTAAGTAAACAACGGTTGTGGGGTTTAGAGCCGCTATCTGTAAAAAGATTAAATTTGAAACATCCTGCTTGCCATAAACGTTCTAGATAAATAAAATCGCCCATGGTTTGACCACGGCGTTAGAGTAGATAAGACCACAGCTAAATCGTTGTATATCAGAGTTTTTGTGAAACAGATTGTGTTTTCATGGGTTGATTTTGATCTGCATTCATCAACGGTGAAACATATTACTCCGTCAAACCTCAACGATTCGTTTAACAAACCTTTTTTTATGCAATGACAAAAGCAAAAAATTTTTTTGTATTTGTGGAATAAATTAAAACTTTACTAATTTTGAAAGATAGCACAGTTAATTTGTCTTTGAATTTTCGTATTGAGAAACAAGTATTTAATTTTGTGTGTACCTACGCAATTTGGCATTTTTTTATCTTTTGATAGAGAACTGTCCAAAACCTGGTCTTGTTACTTTCTAACGTCAGATGAGTAACTTATCTTCAATATTAGTTCAATGACAAACGCCAACAACTATGTTTCCGTCAACCTTGCTTCGAAGACAGATAAACGTAAAACGAATGGAGATATGTCATGTTGTTTTGAATCATAAGCTTGCTTTCTTTCCGAAAAAAACCTGGGGAAATTGGTGGAATCTTTGTAGTACACTTTACACAAATAATATTTACCTACTTTCTTCTGAACAGTAATTATATTTTTGAATAAAAGAATGCAGACGTGCTTTTCAATAATAATAAACAAATAAAAACATACAAATTGTACAATACGAAAGTAATTAAAAAGTTATTGCTGGTTTAACAGTAGTTGAACAAGCTTTTTTACTTAAAGTATTAATTGGTTTTTCCGTAGATGTTATAAATATTAGTTAATATTGAATTTTTTCTAAACGTGCATGGATAAAAGAAGATCTACTCAGTTGTTTGTAAATTATAATAAACAAGTATTCAACTGAGTGAATGTATTCCTTAACATATTCGAGGTTTTGTAGAAGAACATTAAAAATGCATTTCACTTCATGCAAATTACAGTTTGTTTTTATCTCTATTCCTCCCTTCTTCATTCTGCATAAACTCTAAATTTTACCCAACCGCACTGCACCAGTTTGCTGTGATAACGTTCATTACTTTAGAAAACAAAGTTTATTTTAATTTATTACATATATATTACGTTAAGTTTTTATAAATTCCATAACAACTCTCTACGCTGTATATATTTTTACGTAACTTGAGTAAGGATTTATTCCCATTATATGAAAAGTGCTCAAACCTAATTTTAAGACATCGAATACATAAATGTAAATAAAATTTGAACATCCGTCTATAAACGTGATATGATAGCATATGAAACCGTCATGAATAAAACATAAGTCGTCGTCTACTCTTGTTGGCGGGAAGGGGGGGGGGTGAGGGGGTTGAGAGGGTCCTACCAGAGCGGGATGTATATTGATGGGCGTACTCTGTCCATGCAAATATATAGTCATTGTGTAAATAACTAAAGGTGATATTTAATTTATAAACTATCAACTAACATATCTAACACACGTTTGTTCTGTACTATTTTGACTTAAACCTATAATATACTTAAACTAAAATTATTTGTGGTTTATAAGAATGATTGGATTTCATAGGCTTAAATAGAAAAAAATAAAGTGTATGTAAAAACGGGATGGATAAAAACTAATATTTTTCGATCGGCAATAATTATTAGGGAAAATGTTGAAATTATTAAGATCATTGATGTCACTTTTGGAGAAACCCCACACCACTCCAGCTTGCAATGTGGGTGGATTCATGAAACATCTTATAAAGAATAATATCATTTTGAATTCGAAGGTTGTTTGTTGTATTACAATGGAAATAACGTAACATAATGAATGTGTAAGAAATTCAGATATTATTCTCTTCGCTGACGACACTACTTTATTTATGTCAAATTTAAAAAAAGAAAATTTAGAAGTTGATACATTCATTGGAGCTAACTCTCTTATACAATGGTGCAGTATGAATGGGTTGAAGATAAATTCGAAAAAAACGCAATTTATAGATTTTAAACATATAAGAAATCGAAAAGATCACATTATTACATTAGAAATGGACGGAAACATAATTGAAGGTGAAAAACACGTAAAATTTTTAGGTTTGACAATTGACGCAAATCTTAATTTTAATACACATATTAACAACCTCTGCAAAAAGCTAAGCACCTCAATTTTTCTTCTAAGACGATTATCAAAATTTTGTGATACCCAACTAATGTTGTCTGCATATTACGGACTCTTTTACTCACAAATGAAATATGGAATAAATATATGGGGATATGCAACATCAAGAAGTAACCAAGTATTTATTTTACAAAAATTAGCAATTAGGACCATCTTTAAAAAATCCAAATTCTATCCATGCAAAGATCTATTCAAGATAAATAAAATTATGACTTTTCCCTCATTATAAATATATGAATCATTACTGTTTGTAAAAAATAATTTGAAATATTTTGAAGTAAATAAAAATACAAAATTACGCAATAAAACTCATCTTGAAATTCCTCAACACAATACAAAATTATTCCAAAGTCATTTACAATACCAAGGAATTAAATCTATATATATATAATTCTGTAAGCGATATTTCTTGAGCAAAATTGTGAGCGTCATACATAGCGCAGAAAGATGGGAGGGGTCTCAAATTAAAGGTCTCGGTCCCATGCACGAGGGAAAACTATCGGCGTGTCCATAATGTAAACAGGAAATGAGAAATCACGTAAAACGTCCTCCATAAGAATAGCATGGGGATTTAAAAAACGTCTGCTTTGTATACATTAAAACATGTGTTATGGTTTAATTTCAAAATGAGACACAGATGATAACATTGAGTGAAGATAACAAAATAATTCACACCAAGAGAAGCAATCTACGAGTATATAATAATTCGTATATAATAATTCTGTAAGCGAAATTTCTTGGGCAAAATTGTGAGCGTTTTACAAATTTCAGGAAGATGGTAGGAGTCTCAAATTAAAGGTTTCGGTACCATAAAGCGTATCCATATAGTTACAAGGAAATGAGAAATATATTAAAACTTCCTCCTTAAGAATAGCATGGGGATTCGAAAAATTTCTTCTTTGTGTACATTGAAACATATGTTTTGGTTTTATTTTAAAACGAGAGACAGATTATAAAATTGAGTAAAGAACTATTCATAGCCAAATGACAAAAACTAATTAACCCTAGAGTGGTAATATCTAAGACGTTTATAAGACGTGGTAATACTCAATAAGACGTTTTGCATGTTGCTTTGAGCTACTAAAAATTCTACTAGGAGAGTTAACCTTACATACTATTACAAATTGACTGCTGATTTTACTGTTGTTTCTATAATTTAAATTGTAAAAAAAAACTGAGCGTGTATGCAAATCATAAAATGCTTTCTGATCGTTAATAGAGATGCAATGGGCGATGAATTGTGGTTTGATGGTGTGGTTGCCTACATTATTTCCATTGTTTTGGTTTTATTTTAAGACGAAAAGTGTCAAATGATCAGAATATTAAATGCCGATGACACATTAATTGATACTTAAAGTGTATCAGTCAATGAAGTTTTGGTATTCTGTTAGCTGAATTTTCCGAGAAACCTTTTATTTAGTCATTTCATAGATTGTAGGATTATAGGAGACGAGTTAAAATTAAAAAAGGTTGTCCCTCATACTAGAGGAAAATGCAGCAGGTAAAAAACCATACAACAAAATAGGAAATATATAAGAATGATTATTTTCTGAGAGGTTCTCCTTAAAGATTCTCCATGTAGTGATTAAAAAATCTGCGTTGTTTACTTAAAATTAAGAGTTTTGATTAGGAGGGATGAATATTCACAGCAATTGAAGATGCACTTTGAGGTGCTGTGTTTAAATTTTGAGACTAAAACATAAAAAATAAAAAACTTACAGGAGCTAAATAATCAATGTTTTTTTTTTATTGCTGCTTTTCTATGTTATATTAAATGCTGTCACAGCTCAACTAAGGGACTACGATTTCTTTCAATACTTATTTTCCATAGATTGACATGAGTATAACAACAGACAAAATAGAGCATTTACAAACGGGTGATATAATAGTACAGGATTGATAAGAGTACTTGGGGGTGAATGGTCTGTTCAAACGCTAGGCTATTGTTAAAATATTAGGCCTATATACCTCAAATTAAAATTAAATTTTCTGGAAACCTTCGTTGTGGAAGAAATGGTAATACGTTATGGTTCATGCTATTTTAATTGTATAATTAGGGGCTTTTGCCCCTATGAGCCACTAGTACTGAGTAATGTTGTAGCAACGTGTTCAGAACCGAATAAGTTGGGACATCCCATGTTAAAAAATTATAGTTTTGCTTTGAAAACCAGAAACCAATAAAGTGCTAATGCTAAGATTACTTCTCCTCATTGTATTTTTTTAGTTTAAAAAATACTTAGTATAAGTATTTTTTGACTATGCCTATTATGTCACTGTACAGATCAATATGGCAATAAAGAATCTTGAATCTCCTTATTGTCACGAGAAGCGTTCCTTCTACCTCTTAAAAACGAGCATATTTGTTTACAAAATAATCAAAACAATAACAAAATTCTGTAAAGTTTTTAGTCATAAGGGAGATCGGGATAATACCGTGCACTTAAGCTATATTATTTTTTATCTTTAATTTGGAAACTTCAGTGAAAGTGAAAAACATCTCGTTTTGAAGAAAATTTGATTTGCAACAAATTTTCAGTTTAATATTGGGATTTCTAACTAACTTTGAGTGCTAAGCCTATTTTACAAAACCTTTACACTGTGAGGTATTGCCCCAAGTTCCGAATCAATACCGTGCACCAGTTAAAAGTAGTGTAAAAAATAACTAATCTATACTTATTTAATACGCTAAGGGTTTTATTGTCTTGAGAACTCCTCCTACAATTTTCAACCGATTTTCAAGTTTTTGGTGTCGTTGGATAGGGCTTGGTCTGTAGCTGTTTCCGCCAAAAACTTATGAAAATCGGACTGAAAATAAAGGCGCTATCCACCATTGAAATCTCAAACTTTCCCATTTAAATAACATTGGGATCGAATAAAGAATTTTAAAAATCTCTGTTAATAATCAGCTATAAATAGTTTTGGTGATTAAAGATATTCACAGTATTGGATTGGTCGGATGTCATTGATTTAGAGTTTAGAGCGAAAAGTAACATTTGTATTGTATTAAAATAAATTGCTCGATTTCGAGCAACACGTATACTAGTTTTATAATAAATTGCCAGAAACCTTTAAAAATCAAAAAGATATAAGGATTTTTAAGAAACAAATTAAATTGATTTTATTGGAAGAAGCACTTTATAGAATTGAAGACTTTATGAAGAAAAAACAAATTGACTATGTATAAAGATAGAAAAAGCAAATATTATGATGAAGATTAAATAAAATAGATTATTTATTATAAGTTAATATAATTATAAATTATGTATATTTGCAATGCAATTTATTGTTGTGCAATAAAGTATTATTATTATTATTATTATTATTATTATTATTATAATGGTTGGCTATACCTTTGGATGCATCATTACTACCGTGGTTCCAGGACGTCCAATGAGGCCACGCGGAGATTTCGGACGGGTAGAGAACTTCCTCTCTTCAACAATAAGCAGTGATCAGTTGGAAGACGCCGTTCTCTCCCTAAGAACAACAAAGTATGGATGGTTCCTAAAAAATTCTCTGCCTGTCCGCAAATTTTGTTGAGCTTATACAACGCTTGGTTATCATAGAAGGGTTTAATTCCCTTGGAAGAAAGCCGGGCTTGTGCTTATCAGCAAGGGAAAAGGAAACGTCATCCTACAGGTTATCCTAACATACCTATAGGTGTATGTTGGATCAGCCGAAACGGATTTTTTTAGCACTGTCAGATTTTTTATTAGACCTATTTTATAGTCACCAAATATAAACACAGCGCCTCAAAATAGATCATCTTCGCACTTACTGTCAATATTCGCCCGTAGGAATGTTTTTACCTTACATTACCCCCTTCATTTCATCTTCCAAATGACCAAATCATTTCCCCCTAGTATTCAGGACAAACGTCTCTTCTATAATCCTGCAATCTATGAAAATGACCAAAATGTTTCTGGGAAAATTCAGCTAACAGAATACAACACTTCATTGAATGATACACTTTAAGTTTCAGTTAATGTATCATCGTCAGTCAAAATGATCATTTGACACTTTTCGTCTTAAAATAAAACCAAAACAAAACATTTTTTAATGTAATTAATGTAGGCGTTTCTCAAACCACAATTCATCGCCCATTGAGTCCCTATTACGATCAGAATGTATTTTATTATTTGCATACACACTCATTTTTTTACACTTTAAATCATTATAACCACAGTAAAAATCAGCAGTCAATTTGTAATAGTTTGTAAGGTTGGTAACGCTCTGAGTAGAATTTTTAGTAGCTCAAAGTTGCTCAAAGCCACGAAATGTCTTATTATAGTATTACCACTCTAGGAACATTTTTGTCATTTGGATATAAAAAATTCTTCACTCAATACTATCATCTGGTCTCTCGTTTCAAAATCAAACTGTAACATATGTTTTAATGTACACGAAGCACACTTTTTTCGAATTTCTATGCTATTCTTATGGAGGACGTTTTACGTGATTTCTCATTTCCTGTTATGGACACTGTATGGAACTGTATGGACACCCCGATAATTTTCAATTGTGTATGAGACCGAGACCTTTAATTTGAGACCCCTCCCATCTTTCTGCAATTTGTATAACGCTCACAGTTTTGCTCAAGAAATTTCGCTTACCTAATTATACATATAGATGTAAATAGATTGATTCTCTTTGTGTGAATTATTTTATCATCTTCACTCAATGTTATCATCTGTGTCTTGTTTTAAAATTAAACCATAACACATGTTTTAATTTACACAAAACAGACGTTTTTCGTATCCCCATGCTATTCTTATGGAGGACGTTTTACGTGATTTCTCATTTCCTGTTAACATTATGGACACGGCGATAGTTTTCCCTCGTGTATGGGACCGAGACCTTTAATTTGAGACCCCTCCCATCTTTCTGCGATTTGTATAACGCTCACTATTTTGCTCAAGAAATTCGGCTTACAGAATTATATATATAGACGTTTTTCGTATCCCCATGCTATTCTTATGGAGGACGTTTTACGTGATTTCTCATTTCCTGTTAACATTATGGACATGGCGATAGTTTTCCCTCGTGTATGGGACCGAGACCTTTAATTTGAGACCCCTCCCATCTTTCTGCGATCTGTATGACGCTCACAATTTTGCTCAAGAAATTCGGCTTACAGAATTATATATATAGATTACACCCATCTGTTAATTTTGGAACAGCTTAAATCGAGAACTCACTGTAAACTGTACCCACATTGCAGTTTTATCTGTGCTTTTACTTGTATGGAATTGTTTATTTGAGGACGATAGAGGATCAGTAGAGTAATTAGTTTTTAAAGTAAACGGTTATAAAACACTAATTAAGGCACCGATCCAAGCTGCAATTTCTCATCAAAGGCCGAGTTCAGAGAAGGTATAATTAATTAATTACATGTAAGATTTCTAAGAGACTGATGTTGTCTTATGAGACGGTTAATTTAATTGAGCTTAAACAGCTGCGAGTCTATAGTGACACATGCACTTTTATATGCAGTTTCTCTGTTTAATTGTTAAAAGAAATGCAATTTATTTTGACCCAAGCATAAAGCAACTATACCCTTACATATAATATGGGTATTTGGAAACTCTCTTCCGAAAATCCTAACTACGCATGAAAATTTAAATTAATACAAATTAATAAATAGTATTCAAACAGGACATTTATTGATAACTAATTTTTTCTTTTGATAACTCATTTTTCTTTAGGAAAATTATATGTTTTCTCACAAATTCTTCTTAGCAGTTAAAATTGATCAAAAAGATTTCAATTCTTGTGTATATTTTTCACAACATAATGTAGTTAATATCAATGTACCCTATTTATATGAATATTGATGCTTTGTATTAACGAAAGAATGCGAAAAAAATATTTCTGGTCTTTTAAATTCTTTAAGGATACTGAAGAGAAAAATATCTTAATAATCTTGCAGACAATAAAACAGACATATTTTTTTCCTACTGTAGCTGAACTGCTTAAATTTTTATCTGATAATTTTAACAATATCAAAATGGTTTTATGTACGATTAAAATAACTTAAACTAAAACTGCAACCCTTGAACGAAGAGTAGTTTGGCCTGGACTGAAGTGGAGTTAAAGTGGACAATAGCGACGAAAATAACCACTTGACTGCCCCAATTGTGGGAAGCTCTTACGACATCAGATTTTTATTGGTTAATACAAAGAATACGGTATTATATATTTCTATACATTGCATTGTATTATATATTTGAGTAAATAAAAATTGATATTAAATAATTCAAAATTTCATTAAAATTGTCATAATATAAAGAAATAAATATTCACCAACTTTTTAACTTAAAGCTGCAGGAAACTTATAATCTATACTTATTTAATACGCTAAGGGTTTTTTGTCTTGAGAACTCCTCCTACAATTTTCAACCAATTTTCAAGTTTTTGGTGTCGTTGGATAGGGCTTGGTCCATAGTTGTTTCCGCCAAAAACTGATGAGAATCTGACGGAAAATAAAGGCGTTATCCAAAATTGAAATCTACAATTTTCCCATTTAAATAACATTAGGATTGAATAAAGCATTTTAAACATCTGTTAATAATCAGCTGTAAATACGTGTAGTTTTGGTGATTACAGATATTCACAATATTGGATTGGTCGGACGTCAATGATTTAGAAATACTGTAAAAGTAACATTCGTATTGGTTTAAAATAAATTGCTCGATTTCGAGCAACACATGTACTAGTAACAGATAAAACTTTCATTACCTACATGTTTATTTTATTTTATTTTTTTTTACATTTAATGAAGGGTTCATTCTGTTTTGTCTCATAAAAGAATTTTTTTTTTAAATTCTCTTAGTTTTTTTTATATGCCTCTTTCTAAGAACATATTTTAGTGTGTACATTTTTAAAAAAGTTTCCGAGGTTTTAAGCCAAATTAATACCAGGAACTTTTAGTTTTCTTTATTTTAGTAGGCCTACGGAAACCATAGAATGTTTAAGTACTAGACCTACTTGAATACATAAATCCAACAATGAAAAAATAACTTAAGTTTGCAAAAAAATAATGCTATAACTTCAATTACTATTGAATAAAAGTTTTCACATGAAAAACACAATAATACTGTTTAATTAAAATCAATAAACAGGTTCATGTTTTTAACTCAAGGGATATTATTTTTGATCAAAAAATGAATGGAGGTTGGGCCAAATTGTGATTTTGCTTATAATAATAATTAAAAAAATAATGTAAAGGTTTTGAAACATAATGTCATGAGATTAGAATCAGATTAACATTCTTTTTCGTATAAGATTAGTAAGAATATCAGCTCTTAAAGATAAAATGTACTGTTCAGTTAGTTAAATTTTGAGCAAAAAATAAGGCTAGTTATAAATATAACGGCAAAAGCAAATATAGACATAATATATATTTATAAATACAATTTATACATTCAAGTGACGTGACATATGGGACAGTTGTGAATAAAATACAGATCTCTTGGGATTGCCCCAACCTGGGCCATGTTTTGGTAGATTATACGGTACATGCAAGCAATTATTTATGTTTGTAGTTGAAATTAAAAATGAGATGAAAAACACTATGTTAATATCTAATATATCTATAGTATAATATTCATACTTATTTAATGTTCTAAGGGTTTTTTGTTGTGGGAAATCCTTCTACATTTTTCAAACGAAAAATTTGGTGTAGCCTATGTAGTAGTTTCCTCCAAAATTTGATGAAAATCAGACTTAGAATAAAGGTGCTATAAAAAATTGATAATTTTCGAAATATTCCCATTGAAATAACATTGGGATTGGATTGTATATTTTAAACACCTGTTAATGTACAGCTGTGAATAAGTGTATTTTTCTGGATAAGATACTGATAAACACAATATTGGATGGATAGGTTGTTGTTGTTGATTTAAAACTATATGTAACATTTTAATGTTATATTTAGTACGTTTTTTAGAACGACGTTACTTGACGTACGTTAAGATGAGTTATTTAGAGTGATTTATTTGAAATAGTAGGCATACACAGTTAACAACTGGTTGTTGTTAGTTTAGAAAAAGTACCATTTCTTAGGATCAGGCTCAAAAGTGCTTGCATTTAAAATTGTAGCCCAAACCATACAGAGTTTTAAGACCTTTATACACCAGGTTGTTGTCTTGCATCTCAGTAATTGAGCGGAGCGAGCGAAGCGAGCGAAGCTCCTATACTACACTCTGGCTTTTTATTTACAAGTACTCCTCCTGAACGGCTGGAGTGATCCTAACGAAATTTTGCTCGGTCATAGTAACCATCTATGGGAAGGTATAAATCTGAAATGGTCCAAATCGGACATAAGGGTTCTGCCCTACGGCCCTTTAAAGTTACCATGTTATTTTAATGGGAGAAATATTTGATTTGGTTTGTTTACTGTGTGTTGATTATACAGCTGTTATAAGGATCAAATTTAACTGCACTATCAGCTGTTTGTGAATACAGTAGTTTTATGTGAAATTGTTGTTTTGTTTATTTTAGTGGTTTGTTTACGTGAATGAAATGCCACGTTTACGGAGAGGAGGTGCAAATCTTTTACACACACCATTTAATATCTTGTAAACATATAATAGCCCGTCGCAGCAAACCTGCGTAATCACAAATTATTAGAGTATTTCAGACTTGTGGCGATTAAGCGCAGCGAACAACCTAAATCTGGCGACAAGTGTGTGCAGCGAATGAGCCGACCCAAAAGGTGAGTGAGCGCAGCGAACGAACTAAATTGACGGCGAGTGAGCGTAGTGAACGAGCTCACTTGAACTACCTGTAAAACATTTGCTATTGTTGATTTAAAAAATAGTCGCTCCGCTCAATATTGCAAGCAGACAACTGCATTGTATACCTAGTGGTATTTTTTCATTATAGTCCTTCAATAAACCATTGTTTTAGAACAGTCAGCTGTGACCGAAACTAGTTTATTACTGATAGGTTGTGTAAACAGTCCGTAAAACGGTATATTTCGTTACAAGTGCCGAAAATGGGGTTTTGCCGGCCTCGAAATCGTGTTTCAAGTTCTAGACTAAGTCGAGAGGAGGCAACCCTTTTTGGGTGAGTTACGAACGATATTTTTTATCATACTACAATATGCAATAAATTTCAATCAAATAAAAAATATTTTACTTTCCAATAACAAACAAAATATAATCTAAATTAACCTAGTGGGATACAATGCTTGTTTTTTCCGGTTGCTAGGCAACCATTTCACATCAGCTCCTATGTCTAGGCTTATTGGTTTCAACGCTCGGCCCTAGACCTCAAAAGGATGATTTTCGTTATTAGAAGGGGGCTTTTGACGCATTGACGGTATAGCAGTGCAAGTACAGTAGGGGTGAAGTTATAAGAGATTTTTAGTGTTCTCTGATTTGAGAATATTATTTCGTTTTTAGTTGATAATCATCATCAATGAAGATGTTGTTCACCTTATAAAACACAACAACAAATTGGAAGAAATTACTAGAACTTATATCTGTGGCAAATATTCGCCAAAGTTCATTAGGATGGTTGCAACATTATAGATGCTGGTATTCCTATACTATTCATCGTCATACTGTCATAGAAAATCTTGCCCCTCTAATGAAATATCTGAGATTACGCCCATGGTGTCTACAGAAGAGCCAATAGCGGTCGCGGTCGTTGTTTGCATTGGTTACCCTAGTGTAGTGTGAGGCACCACTTTGCAATGTATAAAGACGATAGACACGGACTGAATAACACATGAACTGCTCTCCTCTCACATTCCCTCATCATTGAAGCAGCCTGAATGCCCCCCCCCTCCACCTTCTCAATCCAAACAAGTTGTCTAGAGAATATATGAAGCTTGTGAATGCATCTTTTGGGATAACCTCCTTGAAAAGCTGCCACGATATTGTTTCAAAGGTTGATTAAAAAATCACTGATGATTTTATTTTTGTTATTCCATGGAAACTATACATGTTACATAGATGAACAAAATAGCGAAAGAGAGGTATTTTAATCCATTAGTTTTGGTTAGGTTCTATTGAAACATCAGGCAACAACCGACGTTTGGAGATTAATTATATGCAATTGATGTAAAATACTCCATTTGGGGATATGTGCACAAATTGTGTTTGTATACGATATTTGAAAAGCAGTCGATGAAAATTAGGCATTATGAATAATGATGGGGATCATAAGATGGGTCATCACTTCATTATGGGTGATAACGTGATGCTCTCCATCATAATTCAAAATGCAAAACTGTTTTTTAATCATCGTGTACTAATGCAATTTTCGAACATACACCCAAATTAAAAGATTTTGCATCAATTTAATTGAATTAATCTACCAATGCTGGTTGTTGTCTGATGTTTCAAAGAAACCTAACAATCTTTTTAAATCACCTCACTTTTGCTATATTGTTTATCTAAGTAACGTATTTAGTTTTTAATAAATAACAACAATGACTTTCGATTACTCTCTAGACTACATAAAGCAACATTTTTTGTCTATTTTTGTGTCTATCTACGCCAGAGGCACTTTTTTTTAACGTTTTGAAGGGGAACGGTCCAAACCCCAGTCTTGTTACTATCTAACATCGACCAGTTGTTAGAAAGCATCATTAATTAATAGCCCAATGACAAATGGCAACTGGGTCCGGAATCGATCCTTTAAAAAACTACTAACTTTCCTCAGGATCGAACCGGCAACCTTTGGATTCAAAGGCGAGCACTATAACCACTCAACTACCCAGCCAGTTTGACCAACATTATAGTAACAACACAATGTTACTAACATTATGTAAGACCCATAACATTATAGTAATAAGTACATGCTTTAAAACAGATTTATAAAGATTACAATTGCAATCTGCATAGGGCCTTTGGAATAAGCCGACATGGGCACACATGCCTGTGCGTCGGCAGATCTATTCAATTTTAAAAGTTTTTTTATCATTCTGCACGAAATCAGCCAGTTTTTTGTTCTCTCAAAGTAGTGTCTTTTGGTTACTCCTGGCTCAGGTCAAGGTCATTGGTTGGAAGTGGCAGGTGTGGGTTCGAACGTGGCAGCTGTCCGTGGGGGCGAGGGAGGGATGGGGAGGGGAGGGAGGGTTTACAGGAGGGGATGGAGTTTCGGGAGCGCATTCGTTTGCGGATCGTCGACGGGGAAGGTTGTAGCGGTTAGGGTTTAAGAACAAAATTGACCAGTGGCGAGGGTGGGATTCGAACCCGGCCCGCCGGCGTGTGAAGCCGGCGCCTTACCCCTGCGCCACCGAGGTAGTTGTCGGGAGGCGGTGGAAATGTGTCAGATAGTCTGTGGCGACGGCCGGCGTAAGGGTTCGCGGTTTGGCCACCAGAGTGTACTAGGGCCGCGTCTAGTTCTCACTTTATCCAACAGAGTGCAGCAGTGGGTGGTCGCACATAGTTTACCTTAAATCCGACAGAGTGTAGCTCAGTCAGAAATGTGCCGTGCACGATGAAGTAGGATTACAATTGGCAATTGTACAGGTAAATCTTGTATCGCAGCAATAAGTACAATAGTAGACGGTTGTAAAGTGTATCACTTGCAGGTGTGCAGGAAATGTCCCGTGCACGACCGAGTGGAATTACAATTGCCGATTGTAAATTTGTCAGATAGGCACATAAGTAACTTTCCGTGGATAAGCAAGTGGGGGCTACAACTGTTGATTGAACAGGTAAATCTTGTATTGTAGCAATAACTGTAATAGTAGACGGATGCAAAGTGTATCGTCTGCAGGTGTGCAAGAAATGTCCCGTGCACGATGAAGTAGGATTACAATTGGCAATTGTACAGGTAAATCATTTATTGTAGCAATAAGTATATTAGTGGACGGTTGTAAAGTGCATCACTTGCAGGCATGCAGGAAATGTCCCGTGCACAAATAAGTGGATTACAATTAACGATTGTAAATGTGTCAGATAGTCTGTGGCGACGGCTGGCGTAAGGGTTCGCGGTTTGTCCACCAGGGTGTACTAGGGCCGCGTCTAGTTCTCACTTTATCCAACAGGGTGTAGCACGTGTGGCTGCACCTAGTTTACCTTATATCCGACAGGGTGTGGCACTGGGTGGAAAAATACGGGAAAAGGATGCAGGGGTGCCAATCCCCAGGTAAACCCCAACATATCCCCATG
The DNA here is from genome assembly GCA_030545055.2 of Neoaliturus tenellus. Classification (NCBI taxonomy): domain Eukaryota; kingdom Metazoa; phylum Arthropoda; class Insecta; order Hemiptera; family Cicadellidae; genus Neoaliturus; species Neoaliturus tenellus. The sequence goes on along the minus strand of CM061537.1, from coordinate 21,581,795 downwards.
AATTCCCCAAATTTCCCCGCGGTGTTACCAACTTATTTTATCCACTATAAAAAAATGAAATGCTGGGGGTTATACTACAAAAAGTGCGTAAAACCCAAAAATGTTGGCTACACAGTATATAAAATTAATGGCTAGAAGCTGTTGAAACTGTATAAGAGAAATGTCCCGTGGATGAGTAGTATTAGTTACATTTTGGCGATTGTACAGGTGATTACACTGTGTATCTAGAGGTTTATATTAATTAAGACTTTTAGTAGTCTTATAGTTCAAGATTAAAGAGCAGAATAAAACATATGTTCAAGGAGGAGCGGTCATACAAACCAGACAATAACGTGAATAAGAATAGTCGGGCAGGATCGTCAACAGGTGTAACAAAATTGAAATGTCGATACTTTACCATGTCAGTTAAGACAGTCTGTAAAATAATATCAGTAGAACAAATGTTGCAAAGGTCAGGTCCTGCACCATACAACTGGTGAAAACTGAAGTGTTTCTTAAGCTAATCATTTATTGTAGCCGACCAAGTAAAATGACATCTTAAATTAATAGAACAAAAGCGGTCATACAAACCAGACAATAACGTGAATAAGAATAGTCGGGCAGGATCGTCAACAGGTGTAACAAAATCGAAATGTCGATACTTTACCATGTCAGTTAAGACAGCCTGTAAAATAATATCAGTAGAACAAATGTTGCAAAGGTCAGGTCTTGCACCATACAACTGGTGAAAACTGAAGTGTTTCTTAAGCTTATAGTGGGATTCACGAAAATAGTCCGATGAGAGTCAAAACATTGTTGCCAAATTTATTCTGAAACACATGTTTACACTGTATTTCACATGGCAAACTTAACAAAAATGACAACATTGCAGGGCGAGAGGGGGTGAGGGGGAACACAGCTGTTAAAATTTCCATCGGACTATTTTCGTGCATCTTAGGCTACTATAGCCAATGTAGTACGCGGTCTGGAAACTGTGGTGTTAAATTATTTTAAACCATTAGGTAAAATCGTTATCCTATGAAAAGAAAACAAAATATTACCCATGAGCATTACAGACACAGCGACGGACAGAAAGAGAGAGATGGAGACAGACAAAGGGAGAGAAATTTGGATGACGCCGATTTTAAATTCTGCTATGCATACAAAGTAAAAATAACCGAACATTTTAAGATTCTAATCAATGTACAGACAAAACACAAATTTTATTAATAAAAATAGATTGTTGCGGAAAACTCAAGTAAAATATAACGCAAGAGAGAATGTAAGTTATTTATAATGATTATACAATAAAATAATTATACATTAAGTGATAAACAGAAAATAGAGCGAATTTTTCTTTTGCCCAGCCAATTTACTAACGTCACGACAGAGTTGTTTAGAATATGCAGATGCATCACAAGTTATTTTTGTTGACATCCTTTAATTAAATTGTCAACATATCCTGATATCGCTTATAGTAATTTGTAGTAAGTATTTATTTCAAATAGTTAATTAGATTCTTAATGAATGGTGGGGATTTAACTTTTTTACTGATGAGATTCCCTACACCTAATAGATACTAAAAACCCTTTTGCGATTAAAGGTTTATATTTAGTGATTTTACATGAATAGTTGATTGGTTTGGTTGCTGCGTGTATTGCTTTATTTAAAATGTTAACAGATTAATCAGCTGCTTCGTTAGAATCAGTGCAATTAGTAATTGTATCCGAATTTTGAAAAAAAATAAAATATAACTTTTTTTTCCTTATCTATAAAAAATTGGAGGTTTGAGGACAAGGATTTACATGCTGTGACAAGGATTTGTCACAAGATACCAATTTTTGCCCTATACAAAACATTGAGGTAACGTTCCGCAAGTGGTGTTCTGTTATCCACAATAATGTATAATTTGGTGTCTTCTATAACAACCAATGCATTTGGTCCCTCAACCGAGGTTCATAATACCGCTCAAAGTCATGAAAAACAGTTCCAGGTCTTGGGGACGGCCTCTGATAAACAAGAAGGAACGTGAACGATCGCAATGAAGCAATAAAAAAAAAAAAAAAAAACAAAAAAAAAAAACTTTATACCCATCCAAAGTGCTTTACTGTACAAATTATATTTGCATACATTATTTAAATATTTGCTAGGTACATATACTTATACCACCTTAATATTTTTATATAATACAATTTTTGCGCACTTGAAGCCGCAGTCATACGGCTGTCGGCTTGGTTCTCAAAAACCCAATTAGCTAGAAACTTAAAACAAAAATTTTACGAGCAACTCAAAATTAATATACAATGTATCTGACAGCTTATTATTCATTATTTTACAAACACACTAAGAACAAAGCAATAATCATATTGAATTCACGAGTAAAACTTATACTACAGTTGGACTTTAACATGTATATGTATACAATTTAAATCATGTAAAATGAAACTTTTCGTATTAATGACGTGATGTTATGGTATAAGAGTTGTATTATTATAATATACTAGCGGCTCATAGGGGCAAAAGCCCCTAATCATAAAATTAAAATAGCATGAACTATAGCGTATTACCATTTCTTCCACAACGAAGGTTTCCAGAAAATTTAATTTTAATTTGAGGTATATAATATTTTAACAATACCGTTTGAACAGACCATTCGCCCCCAAGTACTCTTATCAATCCTGTACTATTAGGTCACCCGTTTGCAAATGCTCTATTTTGTCTGTTGTTAAACTCATATCGATCTATGGAAAATAAGTTTTGAAAGAAATTGTAGTCCCTTAATTGAGCTGTGACTGCTTTTTAATATAACATAGAAAAGCGGTAATTAAAAAAAATTGATTTTTTAGCTCCTGTCAGTTTTTTATTTTTATGTTTTAGTCACCAAATTTAAACACAGTACCTCAAAGTGCATCTTCACTTGCTGTGAATATTCATCCCTCCTAATCAAAACTTTTAATTTTGTGTTAACAAAGCAGATTTTTTAAAATCACTACATGGAGAATCTTTAAGGAGAACCTTTCAGAAAAAAATCATTCTTATATATTTCCCATTTTGTTGTAAAGTTGTTTACCTGCTGTATTTCCTCTAGTATGTAGGACAAACGTCTTTAATTTTAACTCGTCTGCTATAATCCTACAATCTATAAAATGACTAAAAGGTTTCTCGGAAAATTCATCTAACAAAATACCAAAACTTCACTGACTGATACATTTTAAGTATCAATTAATGTGGCATCGTCATTCAATATGATTGACGAAAAGTGTCAATTGATCATACATTTGACATTTTTCGTCAATAAAACCAAAACAATGGAAATAATGTAGGTGTTTCTTTAACCATAATTCATCGCCCATTGCATCTCTATCAACGATCAGAAAGCATTTTATGATTTGCATACATGCTCAGTTTTTTAACAATTTAAATTATAGTAACAACAGTAAAATCAGCAGTCAATTTTTAATAGTATGTAAGGTTGAAATAGCATTCAACTCCAAAAAGCATTCAACCAAAAATTCAACTCCTAGTAGAATTTAAATAGCTCAAAGAACAAAACGTCTTATTATAGTATTACCACTCTAGGGTAAATTTTTGTCATTTGGCTATGAACAATTCTTTACTAAATTTTATCATCTGCCTCTCGTTTTAAAATAAAACCAAAACATATATTTCAATGTACACAAAGAAGCCATTTTTCGAATCCCCATGCTATTCTTAAGGAGGGCGTTGCACTATATTTCTCATTTCCTTGTAACTTTATGGATACGCTTTATGGGACCGAAACCTTTAATTTCAAACTCCCACCATCTTTCTGCGATTTGCAAAACGTTCACAATTTTGCTCAAGAAATTTCGTTTACAGAATTATATATATATATATATATATATATATATATATAGATTGCTTCTCTTGGTGTGAATTATTATGTTATCTTCAATCAATGTTATCATCTCTGAACTAAATCTAATGTGTGACTTCGTACAATTTAAAACACTCGCTTTACTAAACTATCAGACTCTTTTGATTTTGAAACTAAAATACTAAGTTAATAGACCCTCTTGTCTTTGAAAGTAAAGGTAATGTCGAGTCTGCACGAATTAAATTTTGAGTTGCAAAAATATGTGCAAATACTAACAGAAACTTAGATTTTGAAAGTAAAATACTAAGCTACTGGACTCTTTGACTTTTAAAGTAAATTATAAATGCCGAGACCGCACAAACATGTGCAAATACTAACTAAACCATCAGACTCTTTTAATTTTTAAAGTAAAATAATATATTACTAGACTCGTTTGTCTTTGAAAGTCGAGTTTGCACAAAGATTAAACCAACAAACCTCTTTCTCTATGCTGAACAAAATAGTTCAGCAAAATTCAAAAGTCTAATGTGTGACTTCGTACAATTTAAAACACTCGCTTTACTAAAATATCAGACTCTTTTGATTTTGAAACTAAATACTAAGTTACTAGACTCTCTTGTCTTTGAAAGTAAATGTAACGTCTGATATTGCTTGTCAACTTTATAGTGATATAAATTAGTAATACATTGTTATATTTGGATATAGTTTTTGATATCCAAAGTAGAAAATATAAAATACTTTATTTACATAATATTATATTAACTATAAACATTTAAATTTAAATTAATTTGATTAAAAACAAATTTGCATAAATAGAACATCATGCGAACAGAATAATCTGTTTCTAAATCTCAAAACATGATAAATGTAGGATATCAGCTGGTTAGCTGATTATAGCTAGGTTATCTATTTTTATATCTTTCACTTGATACATTTATTTTAAAATATTTCTTTTGGATTAAAACACTTTAGAATTTTGTGCATTGGTTCTCTGCAAAGATTTGTTTTGACCAAATAATAGTTCTTTATTATTTATTACCAAAATTTATATATATATATATATATATATATATATATATATATATACCAAGTATATATATATATATATATATATATATATATATATATATATACCAAGTATATACCAAAATTTATTTAAAATTAAAATTAGACATAGCTAAATTTATTTCAAAATGATAAATTTGCCAGTTTGTGGCATACGTCGGGTAACCGCTCCCTGCCAATGGGATGTATCCTAGGACCTTTGCTGTTTCTAATATACATAAACAACAAATCAAAATGAAATATTAATGGTGAATTGTTTCCTTTTGCTGGTGATCCAGCTCTACTTTCGCTTGGGATAATGTGAGATGATGCATTTGAGCAGGCAGCCTCTAACCTGGCTAAAATAAAAAACTGGTTTGACCACTATATACTTTGTATAAATATATATATAAAAAACAAAGTGTTTTCCAATTTATTTTAAAAGCGCCTCTGGGTCAAGTCAAACAGAGCTTAAAATTCATTCCTCTGTGGTGTTCCGTGGTCTGCTGATTGCAGCTGTGGCATTGTGGAGCAAGTGGATCAATATAAATATTTAAAAGTATTTTTACACCAAAAGATGTAATGGAAGCCCCTCATTCAATTCTTAAAACGTAAACTAAAAACAATGACTTTTGCTTAAAGACAGCCAAGACAGGTGCTGACCGCGGATCACTGCAGGAGTGTGTGCAGTCCATATGAGATACTGGCGTGGGGTGATGCATCTGCCTCGGTGATGGAACCACCGGCTATCACGCAGAGAACCTATACTATATTACGAGCAATGTCTGAAGGGATGTGTGTTCTACGATTTCGAAATCTAGCGGATATATTTTGTTTAAACTTTGCATTTAAGAGTGTTTTTGCTCAAAAGATAAGCTTAGAAACAGCCTCAATCCCAGGGAAAAATCGAATTTGCTCTAAATTATGTTTAAAAACTCGTTATTTTTAACATTGGTCTTATGGGTTGCTATTTTAACGAAATAACAACTAAAAGTAAACAAAAATAAAGGAGTGTTCATTTTAAGCAGTTTTGTGACAGCTGTTATCTGCGAAGAGTCAGGTGTAGATTTAATAGCTTGATTACTATGACACTATAACAAAAGTAAATTAAAACCAACTATTTTTATTAGCAATAACTTAGTAATGTTTGTCTAATTTGGGTCTCTATTATCTTGGTAGCAGCGTTCGTACGGGGTTCATTTTAGTTTAAAAACCTGTGAACACCATTTGTTCATTTTCATATATTAATATATATCTATATGCATGTGTCCTTGGTACTGATAACACGAAAACCACCAATTCTTATTAAATTGATATGGAGGTGTAAGACCAGCTCTATTTTCATAAATTCGTAAAGCAGCATGATCGGGTTATGGGAACAAGGTTTTATGAGGTTTCACATGAATTTTTGGCATTTTTAAATCTCAACTTTTAAAACTAAAGAAATTTGTTTTCTTTTAACTAAAACCATTTTAAAAAGTTTAAAAAATCAATCTTGTTTTAAAATTTTTAGTTTGGGTTAACAGGTTACAGAGAAAAATAACAAACAAATATTTTCCATGTTGTTCTTGTTATGAGGAATTAACAAAACCCTCTATCTCACATATTTATTAACGTAATTCGGTGAAATTCGGTATGTACCTTCACTAGGTAAGGCTTAACAAATAGGCTATTTGCTTATAGCACTAATATAGCGGCAAACCTAAAGACTTGCCTTCATAGGGTTTATGGCAAAAATTAAAAAGTGGGCATGGAGTGGAATTGATACAATTTGATATTTACCTTACCTAACCCAACGTAAGTATACCTTTAACTTCGTAACCGTTTGTATTACAAAAGTGAAATTTTTCACGCACCACTAGGATGACATAACACTTTAGACCAGAGGGTTTTCGAAAGTATGACTCGCAAAACATTTATAGTTTTTTAATGTTTTTAAATCAACCATTTATGATATTTAATAAATAGAACATTATCAATACAAAACGAAAGTACATAAAAGATCCTCTGGCCTAAAGATGGCTTAGAAATTAAAGTCAATATAAAAAAAATTACAACCATTTATCTTTAATAGTTTGTAAGAAAAAAGAACATATGTTAACATGTTGGAGATAAGGGAAATCAAAAGTAATTTGCTCCCCATAATTATTAGGCTACAATAAGATTGTATAAAAATCACATTTAAGATTAAAAGTAATGTAGCTATGGAGGTGTGGGAAAAAATACAGTAGATAAATTTAAAATAAAACATTGATTTCAAATGTTATTTATACATTAAAACAATTGTCTTATTTCCAATGAATGATTAAAAGCGTTATTCCAAATGTAGACACAAAACACGTAAAACACCACAAAAATGACCGATCGGCGGTGCAACGGAGCTATCGTTACACGCATTCACTGTAGACAAACGGTTGAATTTTTTCTTATTAATGATGGTTCTTACTTATCGCAGTTTATAATAGTGTTAATCGTGAATTTAAATGAAATTCATAATTGTAGCACTGACACACATACATTACATACTTTTCAAGTCAGTTAATAAGTATAAAACAGGGTTTCGACGAAAAAGTGATAAGATGTCACTAATGATGAGGGCACTATTTTAAGAGTTTAACTTGATTTAAAGTAGGTTTCACCATTACAAATATCATAAAAGCATGTTTCACTGGTATTAAGGAATTTTTATGCTTTTATACATGATAATTTAAACGTATTTTCAAAAATTTTTTCATACATAAGATTATTACTGTACTTACATTGTTTTATAGTAATTTGAGTATGATTAATCTATATATTTATATCTATATATTAATACGCAAGCATGTTTCATTTCCTCCTTTTTTCTCAGCTCGTGTACATCTTAGGAGAAATCCGAGCATACCGTTAGAAAGGTATAGTCCTGTAGATGAGCAGAATCACATTCTAATTCACATTGGACTCCAGAACTACGCCCCACAGGCTTTCAAAGTTCCAATATTAATCTTATGGAGAAAGGAGAATTGAATGAATAATTAGACAGCTGTTGTAAAAACAACTGCTAGAAAATAAGAAAGAACAGATGTTTTAGTTCTATACTGTTTTAAGCTTCTTCAGTCCAGACCAACTGAAATTTTGATCGAATTTCGATCAGAAGGCGATCTCTAGTATATATAATTCTGTAAGCGATATTTCTTGAGCAAAATTGTGAGCGTCATACAGATCGCAGAAAGATAGAAGGGGTCTCAAATTAAAGGTCTCGGTCCCATGCACGAGGAAAAACTATCGGCGGGTCCATAATGTTAACAGGAAATGAGAAATCACGTAAAACGTCCTCCATAAGAATAGCATGGGGATTTAAAAAGCGTCTGCTTTGTATGCATTAAAACATGTGTTATGGTTTAATTTCGAAATGAGACAGAGATGATGACATTGATTGAAGATAACATAATAATTCACACCAAGAGAAGCAATCTATATATATTTATATATATATATATATATATATATATATATATATATATATATATATATATATATATATATATATATAATTCTGTAAACGAAATTTCTTGAGCAAAATTGTGAGCGTTTTGCAAATCGCAGAAAGATGGTGGGAGTTTGAAATTAAAGGTTTTGGTCCTATAAAGCGTATCCATAAAGTTACAAGGAAATGAGAAATATAGTGCAACGCCCTCCTTAAGAATAGCATGGGGATTCGAAAAATGGCTTCTTTGTGTACATTGAAATATATGTTTTGGTTTTATTTTAAAACGAGAGGCAGATGATAAAATTTAGTAAAGAATTGTTCATAGCCAAATGACAAAAATTTACCCTAGAGTGGTAATACTATAATAAGACGTTTTGTTGCTTTGAGCTATTTAAATTCTACTAGGAGTTGAATTTTTGGTTGAATGCTTTTTGGAGTTGAATGCTATTTCAACCTTACATACTATTAAAAATTGACTGCTGATTTTACTGTTGTTACTATAATTTAAATTGTTAAAAAACTGAGCATGTATGCAAATCATAAAATGCTTTCTGATCGTTGATAGAGATGCAATGGGCGATGAATTATGGTTAAAGAAACCCCTACATTATTTCCATTGTTTTGGTTTTATTGACGAAAAATGTCAAATGTATGATCAATTGACACTTTTCGTCAATCATATTGAATGACGATGCCACATTAATTGATACTTAAAATGTATCAGTCAGTGAAGTTTTGGTATTCTGTTAGATGAATTTTCCGAGAAACCTTTTAGTCATTTTATAGATTGTAGGATTATAGCAGACGAGTTAAAATTAAAGACGTTTTTCCTACATACTAGAGGAAATACAGCAGGTAAACAACTTTACAACAAAATGGGAAATATATAAGAATGATTTTTTTTCTGAAAGGTTCTCCTTAAAGATTCTCCATGTAGTGATTTAAAAAAATCTGCTTTGTTAACACAAAATTAAGAGTTTTGATTAGGAGGGATGAATATTCACAGCAAGTGAAGATGCACTTTGAGGTACTGTGTTTAAATTTTGTGACTAAAACATAAAAAATAAAAAACTTACAGGAGCTAAATAATCAATGTTTTTTTTTATTGCTGCTTTTCTATGTTATATTAAATGCTGTCACAGCTCAACTAAGGGACTACGATTTCTTTCAATACTTATTTTCCATAGATTGACATGAGTATAACAACAGACAAAATAGAGCATTTACAAACGGGTGATATAATAGTACAGGATTGATAAGAGTACTTGGGGGTGAATGGTCTGTTCAAACGCTAGGCTATTGTTAAAATATTAGGCCTATATACCTCAAATTAAAATTAAATTTTCTGGAAACCTTCGTTGTGGAAGAAATGGTAATACGTTATGGTTAGGAGGGATGAATATTCACAGCAAGTGAAGATGCACTTTGAGGTACTGTGTTTAAATTTTGTGACTAAAACATAAAAATAAAAAACTGACAGGAGCTAAAAAATCAATTTTTTTAATTACCGCTTTTCTATGTTATATTAAAAAGCAGTCACAGCTCAATTAAGGGACTACAATTTCTTCAAAACTTATTTTCCATAGATCGATATGAGTTTAACAACAGACAAAATAGAGCATTTGCAAACGGGTGACCTAATAGTACAGGATTGATAAGAGTACTTGGGGGCGAATGGTCTGTTCAAACGGTATTGTTAAAATATTATATACCTCAAATTAAAATTAAATTTTCTGGAAACCTTCGTTGTGGAAGAAATGGTAATACGCTATAGTTCATGCTATTTTAATTTTATGATTAGGGGCTTTTGCCCCTATGAGCCGCTAGTATATTATAATAATACAACTCTTATACCATAACATCACGTCATTAATACGAAAAGTTTCATTTTACATGATTTAAATTGTATACATATACATGTTAAAGTCCAACTGTAGGTATAAGTTTTACTCGTGAATTCAATATGATTATTGCTTTGTTCTTAGTGTGTTTGTAAAATAATGAATAATAAGCTGTCAGATACATTGTATATTAATTTTGAGTTGCTCGTAAAATTTTTGTTTTAAGTTTCTAGCTAATTGGGTTTTTGAGAACCAAGCCGACAGCCGTATGACTGCGGCTTCAAGTGCGCAAAAATTGTATTATATAAAAATATTAAGGTGGTATAAGTATATGTACCTAGCAAATATTTAAATAATGTATGCAAATATAATTTGTACAGTAAAGCACTTTGGATGGGTATAAATTTTTTTTTTGTTTTTTTTTTTATTGCTTCATTGCGATCGTTCACGTTCCTTCTTGTTTATCAGAGGCCGTCCCCAAGACCTGGAACTGTTTTTCATGACTTTGAGCGGTATTATGAACCTCGTTGAGGGACCAAATGCATTGGTTGTTATAGAAGACACCAAATTATACATTATTGTGGATAACAGAACACCACTTGCGGAACGTTACCTCAATGTTTTGTATAGGGCAAAAATTGGTATCTTGTGACAACGGCACAGCATGTAAATCCTTGTCCTCAAACCTCCAATTTTTTTATAGATAAGGAAAAAAAGTTATATTTTATTTTTGCAAAATTCGGATACAATTACTAATTGCACTGATTCTAACGAAGCAGCTGATTAATCTGTTAACATTTTAAATAAAGCAATACACGCAGCAACCAAACCAATCAACTATTCATGTAAAATCACTAAATATAAACCTTTAATCGCAAAAGGGTTTTTAGTATCTATTAGGTGTAGGGAATCTCATCAGTAAAAAAGTTAAATCCCCACCATTCATTAAGAATCTAATTAACTATTTGAAATAAATACTTACTACAAATTACTATAAGCGATATCAGGATATGTTGACAATTTAATCAAAGGATGTCAACAAAAATAACTTGTGATGCATCTGCATATTCTAAACAACTCTGTCGTGACGTTAGTAAATTGGCTGGGCCAAAAGAAAAATTCGCTCTATTTTCTGTTTATCACTTAATGTATAATTATTTTATTGTATAATCATTATAAATAACTTACATTCTCTCTTGCGTTATATTTTACTTGAGTTTTCCGCAACAATCTATTTTTATTAATAAAATTTGTGTTTTGTCTGTACATTGATTAGAATCTTAAAATGTTCGGTTATTTTTACTTTGTATGCATAGCAGAATTTAAAATCGGCGTCATCCAAATTTCTCTCCCTTTGTCTGTCTCCATCTCTCTCTTTCTGTCCGTCGCTGTGTCTGTAATGCTCATGGGTAATATTTTGTTTTCTTTTCATAGGATAACGATTTTACCTAATGGTTTAAAATAATTTAACACCACAGTTTCCAGACCGCGTACTACATTGGCTATAGTAGCCTAAGATGCACGAAAATAGTCCGATGGAAATTTTAACAGCTGTGTTCCCCCTCACCCCCTCTCGCCCTGCAATGTTGTCATTTTTTGTTAAGTTTGCCATGTGAAATACAGTGTAAACATGTGTTTCAGAATAAATTTGGCAACAATGTTTTGACTCTCATCGGACTATTTTCGTGGATCCCACTATAAGCTTAAGAAACACTTCAGTTTTCACCAGTTGTATGGTGCAAGACCTGACCTTTGCAACATTTGTTCTACTGATATTATTTTACAGGCTGTCTTAACTGACATGGTAAAGTATCGACATTTCGATTTTGTTACACTGTTGACGATCCTGCCCGACTATTCTTATTCACGTTATTGTATGGTTTGTATGACCGCTTCTCCTTCTATTAATTTAAGATGTCATTTTACTTGGTCGGCTACAATAAATGATTAGCTTAAGAAACACTTCAGTTTTCACCAGTTGTATGGTGCAAGACCTGACCTTTGCAACATTTGTTCTACTGATATTATTTTACAGACCGTCTTAACTGACATGGTAAAGTATCGACATTTCGATTTGTTACACCTGTTGACGATCCTGCCCGACTATTCTTATTCACGTTATTGTCTGGTTTGTATGACCGCTCCTCCTTGAACATATGTTTTATTCTGCTCTTTAATCTTGAACTATAAGACTACTAAAAGTCTTAATTAATATAAACCTCTAGATACACAGTGTAATCACCTGTACAATCGCCAAAATGTAACTAATACTACTCATCCACGGGACATTTCTCTATACAGTTTCAACAGCTTCTAGCCATTAATTTTATATACTGTGTAGCCAACATTTTTGGGTTTTACGCACTTTTTGTAGTATAACCCCCAGCATTTCATTTTTTTATAGTGGATAAAATAAGTTGGTAACACCGCGGGGAAATTTGGGGAATTCATGGGGATATGTTGGGGTTTACCTGGGGATTGGCACCCCTGCATCCTTTTCCGTATTTTTCCACCCAGTGCCACACCCTGTCGGATATAAGGTAAACTAGGTGCAGCCACACGTGCTACACCCTGTTGGATAAAGTGAGAACTAGACGCGGCCCTAGTACACCCTGGTGGACAAACCGCGAACCCTTACGCCAGCCGTCGCCACAGACTATCTGACACATTTACAATCGTTAATTGTAATCCACTTATTTGTGCACGGGACATTTCCTGCACGCCTGCAAGTGATGCACTTTACAACCGTCCACTAATATACTTATTGCTACAATAAATGATTTACCTGTACAATTGCCAATTGTAATCCTACTTCATCGTGCACGGGACATTTCTTGCACACCTGCAGACGATACACTTTGCATCCGTCTACTATTACAGTTATTGCTACAATACAAGATTTATCTGTTCAATCAACAGTTGTAGCCCCCACTTGCTTATCCACGGAAAGTTACTTATGTGCCTATCTGACAAATTTACAATCGGCAATTGTAATTCCACTCGGTCGTGCACGGGACATTTCCTGCACACCTGCAAGTGATACACTTTACAACCGTCTACTATTGTACTTATTGCTGCGATACAAGATTTACCTGTACAATTGCCAATTGTAATCCTACTTCATCGTGCACGGCACATTTCTGACTGAGCTACACTCTGTCGGATTAAGGTAAACTATGTGCGACCACCCACTGCTGCACTCTGTTGGATAAAGTGAGAACTAGACGCGGCCCTAGTACACTCTGGTGGCCAAACTGCGAACCCTTACGCCGGCCGTCGCCACAGACTATCTGACACATTTCCACCGCCTCCCGACAACTACCTCGGTGGCGCAGGGGTAAGACGCCGGTTTCACACGCCGGCGGGCCGGGTTCGAATCCCACCCTCGCCACTGGTCAATTTTGTTCTTAAACCCAACCGCTACAACCTTCCCCGTCGACGATCCGCAAACGAATGCGCTCCCGAAACTCCATCCCCTCCTGTAAACCCTCCCATCCCTCCCTCGCCCCACGGACAGCTGCCACGTTCGAACCCACACCTGCCACTTCCAACCAATGACCTTGACCTGAGCCAAGGAGTAACCAAAAGACACTACTTCTCAATAGTACCAAAACCGATTCTTTTCTGTCCTAGGACTGAAAATCATCTGGAGAATTTTTTAGGTCCTAGTACTGAAAAGTCAGCTGTTTGCCAAGTATATTACTATTGATTTATTTATGTTGATGAGCAGAATTTTGAATTTAAACGTTATGAAAAGCATTGTTGTAAATAACAGAAATATAAACACTTCATATTACCTACTTTGTAAATATAACCTCGAAAATAAAACTTTATAGTTATTATTTTTAACGATCAAAAGTCTAATTTTCGCATTATGATAAAAAACGTTGTTCATCACTCGGAGCAAAAGTGTCTTTTTGATGCTTAATCGTTTTTAAAAACTCGGCTGCGCCTCGTTTTTAAAACACGATTGCGCACCAAAAGACCCACTTTTGCTCCTAGTGATGAAAACTACTATTTGGAAAAGTGGTTTATTGGCACTACGAACTATTTTTGAAACCAATGTTTTTTCACCTATCCTTGGGGAAGAATTAAAATTTAGTCCTAAATATTTAATTTAGTCCCCATGAAAATTTGAAAGTTTTTTTTTCAAAGCCATCATATTGTAAATGTCAATATGTAAAAAAATAAAAAAATAACACTATAATCCGGTAAACACAAAAACAAAAAAGGGTTTGCAGGTGAAATTATATATTACTTTTTAAATTCCAAAAGAACATTATAAATAAAACAAATCTCACAATCATTCCAATTCCACGTGTCCAAAACAAATTTCCTCTGTTTATCTCTTTTCAAAACAAAAACAAAAAAAACATCCGTCTGTTGTTGAATTAAAATAACTGTAAATAGTCCATGTATAATCAGCTATTGATTTGTTCAGAATATCAAATTAAATCTATTGAAATTTTAGCTATCTATCTTCTTATTTCTATAAGGGTTTCGTCTGTTACGTCCCTTTTTCTCTCGACCTACTGAACCGATTTTTAAGATTGATGTGTAATTTTAAAGCTTAGGATATAGCGCGTGGCGAATCGCAATTAAAAAGGTCATATAGTTTCGGTCCTTCGCCCCCCTCGCCTTTGATCTATTTCTAGAGGGCGCTTTAAAATGTTGACCAACTTTTATTACATGATCTTTAATGTGAATTGTAATTTAACAGCTGATTAAACTTACCTTCTCATGAATTTTAAAATAGTAGATAGTAAACAAAAATAGATCTCTGTCACTTCATAACCAACATACTACTAATTTTGATATAAAGGAAATGACAGTCACTGATATCAAGAAACCTTTTCGTAGCACTGAAAGAAAAAAAAAGCTATAAAAACGGTTTGATTTAAGTGTTCCAAATGTTCAATTACTTCTTTTTTTTAGCTTGGGCTCGTCGCAATATTCATAAAAACATAGTGTTACCATTGTTACCATTTGAGTATTTGAATACTTAAATATTTGAATGCTTTTTTGGGTGTAGATTTTAAATCATAATTATACAAGTACTCGAAGGAAATGTTTATAAAAATATATTACTTACCTAACGGATACAACCCTATAAAAATCAATGTGTAATTCTCAACAGAAAAAAGATTTTCCTTAATACGGAAGCATACCGTACTTAAAATTTATTTCTGTTCGATCTATATAGAACTCGTTAGATCTATGTGAATCAAGGCATTCATTATTCCAGGCAGAGCTGAAGGACGTTCCCAGGTGTAGACCCTCTCTGGGTATACATGCACTTAGAGGCCATCACGCAAACAAGGACATCGCCAGGGACCAACTCTTCACCGAGAAAACAACTTTTATAACAGATGTGCAATTTGCCTACATATCTACCATATGCAATAGTTCTTATTTATTAATATACCCCCGTCGCAGCAGACCTGCGTACTCAGCGAATTTTCAATGGAATTTTGGTATATTTTCTATTTCCCTATCAAACACATGGGGATGAGAGTATGTAGGTTTGCCGCCATATGGGTTTAGTGGGTAAATATAAGTTAATCCCTACCTAGTGATTGTACATATAAAATTTTATAGGGTTATGGTGTTCTTTTTATTTTCCCCATAAACCCCATAGGGGTGAGTACGTAGGTTTGCCGCCATATGGGTTTTCTAAGCAAATATAAGTTAAACGCTTCCTAATGAATGTATATACCAAATTTTATCAAGATATGTAAATAAATAAGCAAGATAGAAGGTTTTGTTAATTTCCCATAAGAATAACATGGAAAACATAGTTTTTGGATTTTCTCTATAACCATTTAAGCTAGGTAAAAAATTCAAAATACTAGATTGTTTGTTTTTTTAAGCTCTTTTATATGGTTTAAGTTAAAATTGTTGAATTTTATAGATAAAGTAAAAAAAGCCAAAAACCCATTTTTAACCCTTTTGAAACCCCATAAAACCCCGTTCCCATGGTCCGATCATTCTGGTTCGCGAACTCAACCTAGTAGACGCTAGCTTACACCCCTGTACCAAATTTCATCAAAATCGGATGTTCCGTTCAAAAGTTATCGTGTTCACGGACACACACACACACACACACACACACACACACACACACACACACACACACACACACACACACACACACACACACACACACACACACACACATATATATATATATACATATATATATCAATTTGAACGAACGGTGTTTTTGGCTTCTAGGGACCTCAAAACGAAAAAGTATCATGGTCCCGGGCTTAGTTCTTACCGTGACTACTACCGTAATAGCGTATTCGCTATAGGGAAATTCGCTAAAAGCACTGGCTGGATGAGTATACATACCATTTATCTTAAAGTATTGTTTTATACAACTAATGAAGCGTGATTAATTTATCAAAATACAGACATTTTTTGTTAGACCAACTTTGATTCCATATTTATTTCTGTTTTATGCGAGAAACGTTTTATTATTGACTTAGTGGTAACAAACGGTTGAAATGATAATTTTCTTTGATCTGTGAAATAACATTTGGATCCTATTCTCCGTCCCAACATCCTTGATCTCTCTTCTTTCAATAACCTTTTAGTTTAAAAGTTATCCTTTTAGTTTGAATCTTAATTTATTTTTACGTGAGTACTATTTAATATTTGTTTAACACAATTTTTTTAAGTATATCAAAGATTTCAAATGGAATTTTAAATTGTTTAATAATATCTTTGACAAATATTACAAATGGGCATTACAATCTTTATAGATACAATCGTTATGATTAGTCCTTTTGGGAACTGAAAGATGGTAATCCAATGTTTTTCAATTACTGAATTATGATTGACAAATTAAAACGTATTGTCTTGTATATTTTAAACAGAGCAACAAGTGGAACGCCACAGATAAAGATAAAACCTCAGAGATATCACCGTCTGGGGGTAAACAAAGACCAGCCCCGAGTATAAGAATCGTTTACATGCAGACAACGACTTGCTCTCACTGTTTTTCGACCCTTCTACAAATATTTTGAGTTTTAAAAATCGTCTACTGGCACCGAATCATTTCTATAGGTTTATAAGGACTGAAGTAAACGATTATCATATTGTATCATTAGCTTTAACATCATTATAATAAATTAGTGTATAACATTTATATTATTAAAATCAACAGAGGACTTTAATGTCAACATTCCTTCACATAGAATATTGTTTTAGGGCATTTTCAAGTGTAGGCTTACCAATAAAAACCGGTATCCGGAATCATTTATTTTGGGCACTTAAAATCTATCAAACCTGTTGGCAGTTAAAGAAACTAATTGAGAGACTACTATTACATTATTGATGAAAAGATTAGGGGATGGAG
This sequence comes from Neoaliturus tenellus, assembly GCA_030545055.2. Lineage (NCBI taxonomy): Eukaryota > Metazoa > Arthropoda > Insecta > Hemiptera > Cicadellidae > Neoaliturus > Neoaliturus tenellus. Next base: position 21,564,243 of record CM061537.1, on the reverse strand, counting down.
TTTTAGGGTAGATGAGGACAGGGTAAATAGGAGGTAGTTGAGAATCAAGTGATCTAGGAGTTTCTGGCCAAGAACTAGCGCCCAGACTCCCACCACAGGCTTCAAACATTAACCTTACAACATTCATTCATCTTCAAGGAACTCACCGACCCACCGACCGACCAGGAGCCGCACGGCGGCCCAGAAGCGACCCAAGAAAATTAGACTGGTGTGCCAATTACAAACTTATCTAGTCTACAAAAGAGTGAAGGATTCTTTCAAATTCCACATCGAAAAAATAAAAGAAAAGCTGTACAAGGCACACAAAAGGAACACAATTTATATTTAAAACATACTCTAGCAATTTATTTTGTTCAAAATAATTCAAAATTATACTTGTACTAGTGTATTGAAGTTTGTCAGTAGCGGTAAGTAACAGTCCTAGTGATGAAGACGAAGAAATTTAGAACCATAATAACAATGATCTTCTTAATTCGTACTTTTGCAGCAATTTATACTAGTACTACCTATCCGTTCTTTAGATACTCTCTCGCTTACTATCTTATATTAGTTGAATATTAGTTATATTAGTTGGGGAGTTATCTTGTATTAGTTATAGTACGCGACTTATCAAGCAGGTCCAACCATGGGTGGAACGGCGGGATGGGTAGGTGGACTACTACCTGACCCAATTCTTGACAGGTCACGGCTATTTTCGGTCGTACCTGAACCGGATGGGTAAGACAGTTTCACCGGACTGCATTTATTGCCCGGGTGTTCTTGACGATGCGGAACACACCTTCTTCTGCTGCCCCCGTTGGGAAGGTCCCCGCCTGGAGGCCGCACAAATTTTTTATGCATTTTCGGTGGACTCGGTCTGCCAAAAGATCTTGGAGGATGAGGGCAACTGGGATTGTTTATCACAGTTCGTCCGGGGCATCCTCCTGGAAAAGAAAATCGATCTGGACCGCGAAGTGGCCCAGATCTCTTGATCGAGCGGCTGGATAAGGAGCGAGCCCCACGGGCGTAAGCCAAATTTGGGCCTAGCCTGACGTAATGTGATAAACAAATCCAGGATAGAATCCTAAAGAGTAGAGGAGGTTTTTTAGTGGGTAAACCCGTTTTTTTTGGGAGCCCCACACTACAGGCTGTCTACCTGTGTGCGTAATGCATTTTCCCCACCTCTCCTTAATATATATGTATATATATATATTTGTTATAGTAAAAAGGGCAATGGTATACAAGTAAAAATTAATTACTTATAACAGCTCAGATAATTCAAATTTCAACTAAGCTGTTTAATTTAATTCCAGTAACCAAACAGTTACAGCACGAATCAATACTTATTCTACTAAAATTCATGGCATCTTTATAAGTTTTGAATGCACTTGTAGAATCTAGTCTATATTCGGGCTGCTTCAATAATGACCTGAATGTCTAAGGAAAGAAGTTCATGCTTTATTCAGTTCGTTTCTATCTACAGTACTTGTATAGGCCTACATTGCAATGTGGCTACTCACACAATAAAATAAACAGCAATCGATATATGGGGATTTTAATACTCTACATACTCCTCACTATCACATTATGATTATATATTTAAATATTTTCAAAGAAAAAGGACGTTACAGTAAAATGATTCTGAACTATATTTGGATGCAGTACTTAAATTGTTATTAAAATGATTTTGACAATTACGTATATTTTAATATTTATAGCTTAAAACAAAATATTTATTTTTATTATATGGTTCATTTAAAGTAAAAAATGCTATTTCGTTAAAAAGAAACCAGCAAAATAAAAAAATATATATATCTTCATTGTTTAAGCCCCCTTAATGATCCCAGTTTAAAGCCCAGAGCCACATTTTAGAGAGAGGGTTTCGAAGCTCTCAGAAATCATGAATAATGTGCCTAAAATCCGAGGTCGTGTGGGAAAACGCTTGGATATGATAACTTGCCCATGAGAACATATTTGAATATTTTTCCAGTGTTGAATTTAATGACGATGATGTGTTCTGAGGGGCCTAGAAGCTAAGGGGTACAAATGACAAAAAGAAAGTTCTGAGAAAAACAAATCAAAGTCTAAAACGAACCCATAATTCACAGTTATTAAAAGAAAAGTCTATAACTAGTGTTTTTGCGACCTTCTGTTAACCAAGAACCTAGATATTAAGATAGGTATAATTAGTTGAACAGAAATTTTTATACGATTTTTTTTATTATATACATCACTTGTACCCCTTGGCAGCCATTGCAATAGGCTAAGCACCTGCTAAGCGAATAATGGTTGGAGGCCAAGGGGTACAAGTGGTCGCCATGGGCTATAAGTACATAGAAAATAATACACGTGTATCCATTGGCTTCTAAAGAAAACAGCTGATTCTTTAAGTAGTAGTTATATCCAACGCTAGACATAATCAACTGTCAGAGATTTACTTATTTCCCTTTGCCGCCAGAAAATATAGAATTTTAGTTACCCAAATATATAGTTATCTCAAGATCGTCAATTTTGCACTCATACCCCTTGGCTTCTAGGCCTCTTTTATCAACTTTATCGAATTATAAAACGTGAAAAATGTTTGAAAGGTTTAAATAAAACTTTTTATCAGTTTAATCAAAAAAAGAGAACAGAAATATTATGCGTTTTCATGGAAATCGTATAAAGTAAAGGTGTCGTGATAGTGTTATCAGTAAGGGAGGGGTTGAATAATTCATGACTGTCGCCCTCAGATGTTTCTGTGACCCGGCTCAAGGTTTCTCCCACTGACCTTGGAATGAATAATAGGCTAATACATTAGAAACTGAAACAATGGCATGTAATAAAGTAAATATAAATTTATGCAATCGTGTTTATGTCTAATATTAGATATCTTTCGTATTTCAGAAATAGTTTAAAATGAATCACTTGGTAATGAAATACAGTTTAAGTAAATTAAAATCTTATTAAGTAAAAAAATATCGTCTGAGAAAAAATTAAACTAAAATTTACTCTCAGAAATTCAACTGAAAATTTTTCAATCAAACGATAAATGGGGCTGTCATAATAGAGCTTTACTTTGTACATACTTTGCCTTGAATCACAATTCTACAAATTATTCTAGGCATTATGGCCCTTGGGACCCAGTCTACATTACACACTCAAGTCCATTCGGCCAGTTGATCCCGAAAATACCTCTAGTGAAATATTAAGCCTGGAGCTAACAGTAGGTAAGCAAACCTATTGTTATTGTTTGGTAAGAGATCCAACCTGCACACACACCATGCTAAGGCCCGACCTACTCACTGTCTTTGTTGTGCTTCTATTTAAATACATAACTTTAGCAATTTATAATCAAAGGTAACATTACATTAGTAAGTTTACAAATGATTATTTACAATGATTTGATTATTAAAATGTGCAATTTCTGAAAATACCATAAAATCATGCAAAATATGAATGTTAGTTAGTTGAAATGAGGAACAATATACAAGCAAATCTTGCTAGAGTAACGGTTAGCGTCTTCGACTGCAGTTCAAACGGTCACGAGTTCGGTTCCCGGAATGCCCACAGACTATGAGGGGTTGGGACCTCTTTTCCTAAAAGTGTTTACTTCACACAAGCAAAAAGCCACTCACGTCAATACCTAAAAAAGTTATAATACTCATACGAGGTCACGTTCTACAAGTTTCAATATATGGAGTGATTAGTAAAATTTTCTGGATTATCTAGGTTTGCAGTCATATTGCTGCTGCAGCACGTGCATTTATATTTAACGGAATTACACTATAAAAGAGAGATTTGATAGGCTACTAAGCCAAACAACCGAGATGCATAATATCGCAAGTCACGTGTCACGAGCGGTTTTGAGACATGAGCTTAAAATACAATGCTGGAGTAAGATACGCCCCTCATCACCATACAAATGGACCAGCATTGCAGCACATTCCCTGTCACTGTGGGATTAAGATATTCTTATGTCCTGCAGGCGAATCCTTAAACTGTTTATTCTACTGCAGTCGCAATACCAAGACCTACCTAATGCTGGAGTAAGATACGCCCCTCATCACCATACAAATGGACCAGCATTGCAGCACATTCGCTGTCACTGTGGGATTAAGATATTCTTATGTCCTGCAGGCGAATCCTTAAACTGTTT
>CM061537.1:21532158-21560026 GCA_030545055.2 Neoaliturus tenellus | reverse complement strand
TATTTGTTTTATTTGCTTTATAATTTCCAATAATTTGATTACCTTTTTAACTTGTTCAGCTATTTAACGTGTTCGTGTTTTTTTTAAATATAACAGTTTCCGAATCTGTTTTAATCAATTGTTCAGTTTTTCTTTCATCTTGACAGCAGGGTTCTCAGTTATTTATAGTTTTCACTTGGGTTGTGCACTCCACAGAGTTGAGAGTTGTTCTTAAATTCTAATTTTATCATCTCTTTGAATGTTAATTTTAAATTAATTATTGTTCAAATATCCTGTTAGCTTTTAAATAATTTAATAGTAAATTTATTAAGTGCAGATTGATGATTTTCATTAACTGAAGATGGTGTGAAGCGATTTTATACTTGCATACAATTTATTGTACAATATGTCATACTACAACTGCGAGAGTAAAAGTCTTCTATGGTTTATGTTTATAGGATGTCATTTAGGCTATTTAATTGTTCAATGTAACATTTTCATAGCTCTCAGAAGAAGTGCTGTTCGTGTAAAAAATAAAATAAAATAAAGTGAAAAAGTTATTTGAAAAAGTTGTGCCTAGAGCCTGCATTGCGCTTTGAAGTGGATGATTCTAACCTGGTTGTTAGTAAGCTAATGTTGGTTATTGTGATATTAATTAAAAGTTTCATCTGCTGTGGGCATATAGAAACCTTTATTCAAAACATAGATATTAGTACGAAATTCAGAAACAAAAGTTACCTTGGGAAAATGTCACAAGTTATTGATTAAAAAAAAAAAAATCATTGAGGGTGAAGAAATAATTTTGTTGGTAAAATCTTGTCACCAGGGTTTAAGCTGGGAAAAATTTTCCTGGAGCAAAAATGTTAAAAGCTTTTGGATAGTTGTAGCAAAATGAAAAATCTCATAACTTTTTTATTGTGTGTAGTATAATTTGTCTCCAGTACTTTGACCGTAAAGATATTTTTGTTTACATTGTTGTTTTGTACGTGAAATAAAAACATCAAGAGGTTAAAAATGACTTTATTTATTTTTCAAAACATTAAAATAGGTTCATATAAGGTTAGGTTAGTTTCACATATAAGGACTTAACCTATACATGTGTACTCCAAATTGCCACCAGAATCAAACATCAACATGAATCTAGGTAGGGGTAGACCTACTTAACAATATAATCTAAAATTCTTCGTTTTAAACACCATTTTGCTTAAGCAGCTCCAAAATTAAAATCCTTTCTCTCTGATCTTTCAATGGCAATCATGAGTAAATCATTTAAATGTTTACCACTTAGTCTTTAGAGGCCAGACATAGCTTTAGCAACAACTCAGAGGTAACACACAAATAAGTACTGTCGTCTGTTAGTGAGTGATACAGTCATCGGTCACGTCTCTTCTTGGGATTTAGTCATGAAACTCGGCTGTTTTCTGTGGTGTGGTTTCTGTGGTGTTGAAAAGAGGAAACTACAATATCGCTCTTGGTGTATAGTTTCGAACCAGTAATTTTCTGTTTCAAAACTTACTTTAAGTTGTTTTATGGTTTGGCCATAAAATTGTGCATAAGAATAGTTTTAATTTTAAAGTAACATCTTCAATTTATCTGACATTTTCCATTTATCAAAGAATGGACCGGCAAATTTAATTCTCTACTTACCGGGTGGAACTATCTTTCTCCGGCAATATCTAATGTTAATCGGAGAACAATGTTTGCAAGCCTAGGCTTTATGCACCGCCAGCTACTTCCAAGGCTGCAATATTTCAGTTGCCACTCATCTTTGTCAAAAATAAGACGACGATCCAGATTTACTGATGTACTGCTGACCGGCCCAGACAGGCGTGTCCGCCGCAGTGGAAACCGAGTGTGAGAAACGCATTTACACTAACTCAAAATGAACAAAAAATTCTTTACTGTGTGAAAGATAGACTCATTCCCGATATAGTCATTTTACGGAAACGCTTCATTTCTTACAATCGTGGTTTATTTAATGTAGCCTACAATAAAAAAATATAACACATCTTAATAACAGATATTCAAATTATAACATTGAAATTTGGCTTGGTCCACCTAGTGGTTCAGATAACAGAACTTGTACCATTGACTATGTACACTAACGTGAATAGACCTCTCATCCAAAGCATTTAGTTTGAGGCAAAAATTTTGAAGTTTCGTGTACACGGCGCCAGAGTTGCTGCCATCGATGTTGTTGTTATTCAGCTGGAATAGTGCTGCAAAAACACTTTACCAAAACAAACATAACTCTCAATTATAAAATGTTTCATCATTGGGTGAGGAGATTGGTAATACTGATTTATCTATCATATGTCACTTGTACTTCATGTGTTACGCCGCATGAGATCTCACCGCCGTCAAAACACGCCTATGCTATGAGAAGTCTATTCATGTTAGTGTATATATTCAAAGATTTTACTGAATATAGTTTTGGACTTGTCTGGAAGTTTAAGGGATCAGTTGACTTTAAGAGTTTCACATTTGTTAACAATGATTTTGTTATTATTTACTTTATGTGTGTATGTGCCACTCAAATATGAAATTCATATTTTACTCCCAAATTGCAAAATTAAATCATTCAAATAAAATTAACAAACCAAGTTAAAGATTAATTAAAAACTAGGGGGGCCTGTGCAGCGCTTTGCCCTGCATTTATTAGAATACCGGGTGATCAAGCCTTGCTCGGTACATTAGTAATTTACATTATTTAGTTATTTTGTATAAAAATTAAATCATAGTTTCGTACCGTGTTAAATCATACCTTGTTAGTATTTAGTCCATCAATCTTTATCACTAATTTTAAAACTTCTCATAGTGATAGTGTGTTAAAATTTGGCATGTTTCTTTTAAGTCCAAAATAGGATTCAATGATGTTTCTTACGGTGATCGGTCTGAGATGCTCTATCTAAAAAATCCTAGATTAATTAGAATAAATATGTTTTCAGATGTTTGATCTAAATTATTCAGCACCTGTATAGAACATATGACTTCTGAAAAAAAAAAATATTTCATTGCAACTTCCCAGTCCTGTTTGACATAATGCAGTGCTCAGAGCAACTATTTTTGCAGTGCTGTGCTATATGGAAAGGCCAGTCGTCCACGCAGTGAATAAGCTCATACTAAATTATTAGTAAAAATTTAATTGGTGTCCCTTTATCTTTCCGTGACAAAGTAGGATTTTTAAATGGAAATCACACAATAAAAGAAAATGCGTATTTTCAGTGGTTAATTTAATTTACTGTTCGGCATTGTAAGTTAAAGCTTTTCTTCATACAAAACAGTTTTATAGTAAACTTGTTATTTAATCTGAAAGTAAAAAACTTGAAATTGATTTCTCTTTAAAAATTCAAAGAAAAAAAGAACACTTCCCTATAGACACTGCTTGTATATTATACAAATGGGTTGACATAATCAGTAGTTACCAATAATTCTACTGCTTCTTTTCAGCTTTTAACATGTGATTGTTATACTAACAACAGCTATTTAGTTTTGCAATTCAATAAAAATTATTCCCAATGTTAATCTTATGGACGATTTCGAAATCTTGCAAACAGCTGTTAACTTTATGAAGAGGTACAGTTGGCAGGCTTCTCAAAGCATAAGCGTGTTTGAAACCAATTTACGGTGGCGCGATCTTCGGCGGCGTACATGGAAGTACTAGAGATATGTCATGATAGGTAAATCAGTACTACTCAAGGATAAAACATTTTATAAGTGAGGGTTATGTTTATGCTGTGATGAAACGTTTTTGCAGCTGAAACAGCTGAATGACCAAAAAAATTACAACGACTCTGGTGCGGCGCACACAAATTTTCCAAATTTCTGTATCAAACTAAACACATTGGATGAGAAATCTATTCGCGTTATTCTATGTATTCAATGTTATAACAAAAGTGAATTAAAACCTAGAAGCAAGGCTCTGTCAATCTAGTACTAGATATTTAAAAATCATAAATACCCCAGTCACAGCAGAGCTTCGTACTCAGCGAATTTCCAACGGAATTTTGTTTTCTTTTTAAATTTCCCCAGCTTACACCATCACCAATAGAAACACCAATAGAATTAGGATGTAGGTTTGCTGCCATAGGGGTGTTGTAATTGAATAGGATAATCCCTCCCAGTGAAGATTCATACTAAATTGAATTAAATTTTGTTATTTTTCATTTTTCCCATAAATCCCATGGGGGTGAATATGTAGGTTTGCCGCCTTTTGGGTTCTGTAAAAAATTAAGTTAAAACTTATTAACTGAATCTACAAATTTCATCAAGTTGTGTCAATAAATAAGTGAGATACAAAGTTTTGTTGATTTCCCAAAAAAATAACGTGAAACACCTATTTTTGTTTTTCTCCGTAACTATTAAGCCAAGTTCAAGTTCAGAATACCGTTTTTGTTTATAAGCTCTTTTAACGATTTTAGTTGAAACTGTTGGATTTAGAAAAATGAGATCAAAAACCCCATAAAACCCTTTTTCCTTCATACCCGATCATGTTTTACGCGAACTCATGAAATTAGTTTTTAGTCCTACATGTTTATATCTTTTTTCTAAGTTAGTCTAACACCACTAAACTAAAAATATACACCCTCTAAAATCCATAAACCACTTTGATTTAATCGAATAATGAGAAAACAATTAATTAATACTAGAATAAATGTAGGTTAATTTAATATGTATTTCAATGAATTAAAAGAACTAATTGCACTGGGTTCATTTTCAGGCATATGCTGGGATAAAAGATGCATTGGTCTTAATACTTTAGATGAGTGATAAATGCTCCACCACAGTACCCAGTAAGTTTTGGAAATTCATAGAAAATGGATGATAGCTGTAATGATAAAGACAACTATGAGCAACGTTTTGTTATCAAAATTATCGACAAAATGATCTGTTTAATATGTAAACAAGTCATAAACTCCAACATTTGTACTACGGATAATGATAAAGAAGCTCTTACCCCTCACTTTCAGAATGAAACGCACAAGATGAAGTTAAAGACTCTGTTTGATGAATATGTTACCGACTCTGGCACTGATTGCAATTACTTAGATTTTATCAACGGTTGTGTTTTTGATTTGTCTCTATATCTTGGAAATAAACCCAGCTATGTCTTCCAGTGTGGCTATGACATTATGTGTCACATTTGTTCGATTAAACTGTTTTGGGTCGACTCTTATGAAACTGTTTTGTTTGAACATCTCGAAAGTGAGACTCATAGAAAAAATATGAAGCATTGGAGTTGTTGGATATATTTCTTTCATGAGAATCACAATTTTGTTCTACTCTCCCAGAGGAAAGTGTTTTGTTCTTTTTGTAAACGGACATTTAAAAGTACAAACAACTTACTTCAGATGCTTGTAATGCATTTGGAATACATGCATGGTATCCGACTTTCAACAAGTAATAATGAAATAGTTAAAAATGATCATATGGGAGATGAACATCATGAGAAAAAGGATGAAATCAATGAATCTGCAAAACTGTGTGATTTTCTGGACCATGATCATCATGATAACAGCTTAAACAGAGGTAAAACTGTTAAGATGGATGGGGATTTTGAAAATTTTGAAGATAACCCAGAAATCAGAAACAATGATATGGAAAGAAATAATCTGGATACAAATCTTGTTCAAGTTGAACTAAAATGTTTAGTCAATCCTAAGGAGGTAGATAGTTTAGACAATGAGAATTGTAATCACCAACAAAAAATTCCCAATGATGCCCAGAAGAATGAAAATATGCTAGACATTGCACAAAGTTGCCAGAAGAATGAGGAGGAGGGTTGTAGTCTGGAAATTGAGCTGGGTCAGAATGAACTAAAATGCTTTAAAGATGTAAAAAATGTTAATAATCAGATGAATGTTGACGTTCCTCATCCTGCTAAAAGTTGTGAATATTCTGCTTTTTCTGATCATTTAGGAAATAGACAAAGAATTTATGAAGATTCTCAAAAAGATGATCATAAGGAAAATTTTCAAAGTATGTCTAAGTCCACCTCACTGAGTAATCCAAAAAATGAAATCAAGGATTATTATCTGGAAAATCAATTTGTTCAACGTAGAAAGAATCTGAAGCTTGTAAAAGAAGCTGAGAGTACTGAGGAGGCTGAGTATTTTATGAATAACGATGTTAACCGGCCATTGGAAAATCTGGAGTTGTCTGCCAAATGTGATGGTCTGGGGAATAATAATGCACTAAACAATCTAGATTTTGCCACTAAGGATAGTCAGCTAAATATTGAACATTTCCACCACACAATGAAAAGCTTCCAGGGTAAAAATCATGTTGATAGTCTGATGATGCTGTTTAAAAATCTAAATATCCACCAACCATCTGATAATTCAGCTTTTTCTACAACTGATTGCGATTCAGACAATAACTGGCCATATAGAATGTACCGTGAGGACTATTATCCTTCTCTTCCAAAGACTGTTGATGAGGGTTTGACCATGGATAATCAGAAAATAGAGGAACACCAAGAATACGTTTACTCTACCGGAAAAGAGAAAAACAATATCCAACTTAAAAGAGGTAATGGAAGGAGTTGCGATGTTGATGTAGGAGTTTTTTTTGTTGATGAGACATGTGGTGCGCTCGGTGACAGTTCTGAAAAGAGCTCTGATGATGTATATTACATGTCAGATTATGATGGCAATGCACTTGAAACTGATGATTTCAGTGGGTCATTGAACGATTTTAGCGATGCTTTTGAAGGGTTAATATGCCCAACTTGTGGTGATGTCATTGATATTTTAAATGAAAATGCCGAATTCTCTTTACAGCTTCATTCACAAAAACATAAAGATTTGAAGAATGTGAATAAAGAGGAGGAACTCACATTTAATGCAGATGTCGATTATGTCTGTCCTGTATGTCAAGAAATGATTCCTATTTATAATAAAAACATAGAACTTTCAGTAAGCCGTCATTTTGAAGAGAGGAAAGAGGACCATGAAGGTTTTGGATTTGCCGAAGGTAACAAATTGAGTTCTGATGTAATAGCTAAATCTTTCAGTACATTTCCTGACTTTCTAAAGAAATATCAAAGTTTTATTGACATGGAGGAGAACTTAATTTATTGTAAACTTTGCAATTGTACAGTACCTTTGAAGAATGATGAAGAAGATATTTCAAATAATCTTCAAGAACATTTATCTAATCCATATCATGAAGAACAATGGAAAGCTCTGAGTCAGGATTTAGCTTCAGCTGTTGTAGATTATAACAGACAGTGTGAAAACGTTCACAGAAACCAACAGGAAGGCCTATTAGACTCCTTAGCAAAGAAGCATCCCATTATTGAAATTAAGAGACAATTTTTTACAATAAAGGGTTCGAACTATTTTTGTAAAATTTGTCAAAGACATATTTGTTATTCTCCAAATGAAAAAACTTTAGCATTGAATTTTAAGTCTCACCTTAAAGGATATTGGCATGTACAAGCTTTTAAAGAGAAGAATAACAAAAATAATGCCAAGCCACCCAGTTGTAAAAGTGGAAAACGTTTTGAAAAGCCAGTGAGTAGTTTAAAAGAGAATCAAACTTTGGAGGGTAAAATGATGAGTACTTTTCTTGCAGTCTGCAACAAATATGCTGAAGTTTCAATCAACAAGAATTTTATAAAAATCAGGCTAGAAACTGGCAGTTTTTATTGCGAAATTTGTAAAGAAACAATTGAGTTCTCTCAAAGTGGGTCTAAATTAAAATCTCATTGCAATTCTCAAGCCCATAATGAAATTTTGACTAGAACTGCAACTATATTGGTGGCAAAATCAATTGAACCAAGGAAAAGAGACAGTAACGATAACTTGAAGAGCATTAAGGATGCTTTGTCACAGTTTCAGTTCCTTAAACCACATTTACAATTTGTATTCACTGATAAAGACTCGGATATCTGCTGGTGTATTTTATGTAATGTTACGGTGCCAGGTACTGAAAAGAACATCAGAGAACATTTATTAGGCAATAATCACAATCACATAGCCTATCCTGCTTTTAAAAAGGTAATTGAGAAGAAAAGAACACCAGTTAATGCCCGAATGAGTGGACAGTTTAAGCGAAATCAGTCAAAACATATTACTAAAACTGAGAAAGTTTTGGCTAAATTTATAAGGTATTCCCCAATTGTAGGTATGAACTCAGAATTTCTTGGAGTGAAGGAGGAAGGTTATTTCTACTGTGACATCTGTGCTGAATCACTTAAAGCTGATAGTTCTGGTAAACTTTTGAGAATACATTTAAATTCCGAAAATCACGTAAGATTGTTAAAAGAAATTGATTAAACTGTTAAATTGGTTAACATAATCCCTTAAGACATATACATAACTATTGAGCAAAGAAAATTAATAGATCCAGATTACTGTAACACCAGCTAATTGTTAATGTGTAGCTAATTGATATATAACAGGACTGAATCAAGGTGTGAAAACAAAACAGTATATATTAAAGCTAATTTTTATCATATTATAATTATATATTGTCATGATATAATTAACCTGATGGTTTTTTTATTGCTAGTAATTAGTTGGTATTGCCAGTATTTATCACATTCATAAAAATATTGCTGAGAATATAATGAACTCAATATAATGTATCAGGAACTCAGTGTTCAAATCAGGAATCAGCAGGGAGCAAATTTTCTTATTATAAACCAGTTAGTGTTAAGGTCGAGTTCTGTATACATTTTTTCGTTTAACTTTTTGAGAATCGTTTCTGCGGAAAATGGATAGTTAAGGGACCAGTATAAAAGTTCCAATAATTAAAACAATTGAATTATAAATAAAAAAGATGTAAACTAACTCCTGTGTAAACGGTCTGTGTAAAGGATTTTTCATTTATATTTTAAACAAAGATTGGTTGTAAATTAACAACAATTTTCATCACTATTAATAGTGTTTATCAGAATTTCAAACTAGAAAATTACTGTTTTCAAACTAGTGTTTATCAGGTAGGCAAACTCACATGTTATACTGCAATTCCCCTGACACTCTCTTGAGTTCATTATATTGCACTTTTGATGTCTGTGATTTAGATTTCAATGAGACTAACGTACTAATAAAAAGCAAATCAACGTCACAGACTTAAATGTTGACAAGGATCAGAATGAAAACTAATAAATTGGTTCTTGGGTTGGGTGGTGGAAGGGGAGGAAGGGGAAGGAAGGGATGTGCTTTGGTGAATGTCATATGGATCATCGTACATGCCACAGGTTTTACTTATAGTCCAGTTTTATATAAAAGAAATTCAAACTTCTTTCTTGAAAAAAAAAATGCTGAATGATTATTACAAATAAATTAATAGATAACTTTTATATTTTATTGGTTTTTTCTAGCTGGGAACAAGTGTAAACCTTTGTCAAATTTCATTTGACTTTACCTTCACTCTTAAATTTCTCCTCTTTACTCTTTGCAAAATTGTATGATAAAAAACTTTACATTCTCAACAAATTATCGTTTCTAATACTGAAACAGAAACTGGAAGTTGTTGTTAGAGGGTTGAACTGCTTAGTGTAGTGATTCTCAATATCTATGACTTGAAAGGAACATAATTATACCAGGACCCTTGTAATCCAGTGAATAGAGAGGTGTTTGCTTACAAACGGTCCGGTAGTTCAAAATTTTTTATATGTTGTCTAGGATGGTTAGTAGTTGTTTAAAATGCAAAATGCACAATTTTCCACCCTCCGGTCCCGCCGCCTTATTGGAAAAACCTAAAAAACGGCACCTTTTCCATATTTTCAGTTATATCCCCGTTACAGTGCATTTTAGCTAGAAAAGAATTACATAGGGTTGTAGAGCATTGAATTTCCTACAATTTACGTTTTTAATTTGTTTATCTAAGACTTATGGTTATGGAAATATAAAATTTTTTATAAAATAAAAAAACTACAGTTTTTGTTTAGCGAAGATTTTGACTTTTTTACAACGCAAATGTAATTTAGATATAAGGTGGTTGAGAATGCATGGAAAGCCTGGCCCAAATATTGTTTCTGATTATTGTTATATGTTCTATTTTGAACACGAAAACGGATGTCGTCGTCGGCGGACGTGGTCCAAAACACGGGGGTGTGAGAAGTAGGCCTAACATGGCGGCCGGTGGTGGAACTTCTCGCTACGATTAGTAGTCATAACTCAATGGCTGTTTAAGATGAAAAAATCAAATAAAGGACATCGTATTTAAAAAAAAAAAATTACTTTTTAAAGGTGTCATTTTGTAAAAACTCATATTTTTGATATTTTATGAGTAAAACCAATTTTTATTATGTGGACAAGCCACGCCTGGCTTGGAGCGGCGCGGCACGTTGACCGGTGTAGTTTTCTTGTCAATCATTACCTTATTTAAACTCCCATTTTGAGACCTACATAATATTTAGAGTATTTTCAACAATTTAGCCATAAATAATGCCCTTTTTGAAGTCTGGATATAATAAAACTAGACGTACCTATATTGGATTTGTATCACAAATGTCACTTTTTGAAAAAGGTAATAAAAATTTATTTGATTTATAAACTACAAGAAATATGACTTTTTTCCAAAAGAACACTTTTAAAAAGGTAATGCTTTTTCAAATACGATGTCCTTTATTGTATTTTTCCATCTTAAACAGCAAGTGAGTCATGACTATTAATCGTAGCCGAGAAGTTCGCCACTGGCCGCCATGTTAGGCCTACTTCTCACACCTCCAGGTTTGGACCATGTCAGGCGACGACGACGTATGTTTTCGTGTTCAAAGTAGAACATATAATAATAATCAGAAACAATATTTGGGCCAGGCTTTCCATGCATTGTCAAAACCTTTATATGCTGGACTATTAACTAAGTTACATCAACATTCTAAAAAAAGGCAAAATTTTTGCAAATTTACAAAAACTAATTTTTGTATTTTATAACAAAACTTTATATCTCCGTAACTATAAGTCCTAGATAAACAAATCAAATACGTAAATTGTAGGAAATTCAATTGTCTACAACCCTGTATAATTCTTTATTAGCTAAAATGCGCTGCAACAGGGATATAACTCAAAATATGAAAAATTGCCGATTTTTTTTAGGTTTTTCCAATTTGGCAACGACGGAGGGTGGAAAATTGTGCATTTTGCATTTTAAAGAACTACTAACCATCCTAGGCAACATATAAAAAATTTAGAACTACCGGACCGTTTGTAAACAAACACTCATATTTGTGTCTCTATTTACTGGACTATTGTAAAATATGTTATTTGTCACACTTAAGATTTTATTGCACACGTTTGAAATATTTTGTCATCTGAGAAGTAATTCTCATATTGTTGCTAATCATAATTTTTTTATCAACTTGTAATTGTTTCAAGTTAAGCAAAACATGCCTCGATAGAATCTAAGAATAATAACTTTTTTTGTACGTAAAATGTTATTATAGAGAAAGACTACCCATCTTTTCCAGTGAGAAAGGAAAAGAAAAGAATCTTTATGTAATCTGTTAAGGAAAGAATCCTTAATTGTTTCAATTCTCAATTCACTTTTATCTTTAAAATAATATGTTTTATTAAATTTAAAATGTTTTGGATTGATCTTGACAGTTTTGTATCAGGCGCTAGCCACAGGAATCCAGTATTTTTGGATTTCCCCTGTTTTTATATAAGAAGGAAATTTTAAATGAGTGTCTTATTATTATTTTTTTGTTTGGTTGAGAGTGACGTTATTACCACTTTATGCTTTGGTATAAAAATTGCCAGATGCAGGAAACCCTTTTGTAAAACATCAAAGTTCTAAAAAACAATGCTTAACACAAAACTTCAGCCAATGTACAAAGTATTTGTAAAAGAAAGCATTTATAAAAAGTCTTAACCAACATAACTAAAAAAGTGAGGAAACAATTTTTGTTTAGATTGCTGTTTTTATGTTGATTAGTGGAAAATGGCTCTCACAAGTTCAATATGTAAGCTTATATATAAGCTTATAGTTGAATTTGTAGGTTGAATCAGTTTCTAGCCTTGGCAGTTGGCCTTGGCAAATCGTGCCATTTTGGTTCAGCAAAGAATATTGTACAGCATTAACCCTAAGTTTTTTTTTTCGATTTACCTCAACAAGCAAACTTTTGAACTCCTGTCGGTATCCTAAATGCACCTTTTTAGATTTCAGAATTACCGTTTTTTTTTTTTTTTTTTTTTTTTTTTTTCTGTAGAATAGATTTAAAAAAATTACAATGGGACTGTTATTAAATTTGTATTATACCGTGGGTGTATAATTATAACAAATAATTACATCTCACTTAATCACCACATTGATACAAAAATAATCAGGTATAGAAAATGTACTTATTACTAAGGTTAAATTAGAGCAATAACCATCAGAAGATAGTAATAAAAGTTCTATTTATACCTAAGTGAACATTGTAATACTATAAGAATAAAGAAAAACATTGATGAGTAATGATACTGTTATAATTTATTGAGTTTGTTATAATTACATATTGTATATTTTCTTGTTTTATTTAAATGCTTTTTCATCCATTTTTAATCAAACAGTTTTATGTATGTTTGTTGTTTGTTTAAAGTAATAAACCAGTTTTTACCTGAATGATGTTTTTTCCTTTTTTTTTCTTCAGTTCACTTTATAAAAGGTTGCAAATATAACTAAGAATGAGTACGGGATGACTAAGGTAACATTACTTTTAATTTGTAAACGTATAAAAAATCTTATGTTTGTTACAAAATAAAAGCCCTATATTATACAACATTTTAGTGGATTTTATGTCTTTTAAAGTTAAAAGAAAATATTCTTATGAACGCTATCAACCGCTTTTGGGAGGTCCATGAAAATTCCTGAAACATCATTTCTAGGGATGTCAATCCCGGAATCCCGAGCACTTTTGGATACCTAAAAAACCCGGGATTTTCAATCTTCAATCCCGGGATTTTCGGGATTGTCAAAATCATCTTTTTCATAGTTTTTGAAGAGGTTCGGTGTGTAAGTACAACTAAAACTTGATAAGATTCGTTAACCCAACATGAAAATTTATTCCAAAAGTTTGAAACCGTTCGCATCAGCCGCATAAGCATCAATATCTGAATTATTCCTATAGCGCTAAGAATAGTTTCTTATCGCTCAAAACTCCCAGTGCTCTTCTTTCCCAAAGTTGATGTAGCCTAACACCATTTTTGATGATTTCATTTTGGTCTTAAGTCACAATATTTTTAGTTGCTATCAGGCTCTCACGAAAAGATTTAGTGATAGGATGTCAATAAACTATCGTTAATGTTTTATAAAATGGAATAATATGGTGTTTAGTTATTATTTTAGTGACATACTCAAATAAATTTCGATAAAACGCATTGTCTCTTGAAGTAGTATTATACTACTATAATTAATGTAAACCAGTACCGTAATATTAAAGAACGATTACGTTAATGTTGCTTTAAAATGGCCGTTTTTTGCTTAGATTATATAATTAATTTCAACTAAAAAGTTGATTGTAGTATTTTAAGAAGGGTATGTCATAAAATTAACAATGGTCTCAATGGAGTGTCACAACCCAAACTCATTTCTGTGGATTTATTTGTAGTTTTGGTTTGAGGAAATATAGTCAAAAGGATAATCAAAAGGATAGTCAAAAGGAAGTCGAGAGGACTTCCTAACGATAAATGTAGATTCAAAGTCATAGGCGTATATTTAAAATATATGAATTTAAATATTTCAAATATTTGGAAGACTATTACCATTTATTTCCAAATACAAAAGCTGTCGGTTGTGGAATGATTTTACCAGATGCTACAAATAAGCAAAGAGTAATCTTCCAGATTGTCAAGATACTTAAGATGTAAGCAATTGGTGTGTAATTGATCGTGAATTAGAGTAAAAAATTCTATTACAAAATAGCCTATATTCCTATGGTATACGAATCCCGGGATTGGTCCCGGGATCCCGGGATTGACGTTAACCAATCCCGAAATCCCGGGATCGGAATTTCGGCCCGGGATTGACACCCCTAATTATATCCTCTTTAACAGCACCTACAAAATTTGTAACAAAATTCGTTCTAGATTCACAGATTTGCCTAACTTAAAGCCATTCTGTTCTCTTAAAAAAAGTATTTTTCAAGATTTTCAAGAATTTATGGTAACTGAAGAAATAAAAAACTGGTGTCATGCAAATCAATTAGTATTAAATTTGGATAAAACTCAAAATTTAGAGATAAATTTTTCAAACAAGTATTACCTTAACATTCATCAAAATTCATTGAAATTCTTGGGAGTTATAATTGATTCGAAACTAGATTGGAAAGATCATACTCTGTATATCACTGGAAAAATTAGTAAAGGCCTCTCATTATGGGGTATAGCCTCTGGATCATTATTTAACATTGTATATTCTAGGCTTACCTTATGATCCAAATAAGTCTGTTTTATGGAGACCTAGGTTTCAGTGTCGAAACACTATCATCAGTCCTTTCTACTTCAGGCTTAAGCTACATTTGACAAAGTCTGCTCAAGAGAGACGACAGAACAAAATGTAGCTTAAGCCTGAAGTAGAAAGGACTGATGATAGTGTTTCGACACTGAAACCTAGGTCTCCATAAAACAGACTTATTTGGATCATAAGGTAAGCCTAGAATATACAAAAATAAAGGCCTCTACGTTCTTAGAAGGTTAAAGGGAAATGTAAATTTAGAAGTTCTACTGAATGCATATTACGCGTATGTACACTCCTATTTGAACTATGGCACCATTATTTGGGCAAATAATACAAACGTTCATCTAGTATGTAAAATTCAAAAAAAAGCAATAAGAATAATTACAGGTGTTAAACCTAAAACAAACTGTAAACCATTGTTCAAAAAATTAAATATAGGCCTATTAACTTTGGCATCATTATATACTTCAAAATTTATTATACATAAAAAAGAATTATTCAAAATTTGTATTAAATTCAGATATTCATCTACATAATACAAGGAACCAAAACAAATTGAAGGTATCATTATTTAAGTATTCAAGAAGTAGGAAAAGTTATAATGAAATGGGTGTCAAAATTTTTAATACTTTACCAAATGATTGGAAAAATTTAAGTAAAAAACTATTTAAGAAGAAAATCAAAGAAATTTTACTTGATGAATGTCCATACAAAATTGAAGAGTGTTTCAAAACCAATTACTGGGAAAATAAAAGAAAAAAAACTTAATGGACTCATAACTTTAAAAAATTATATATAATATAATGTTACTTGATAACACCAATAAAGATATTATTATTATTATTATGGACAGTATACAAAAATGTATATAATTATTCTTTTAATGGAAAGAATAAGTAACACAGTGTTATACTACAGTATTTAATCTACAGTACTCAATTTTATAGTTGGTGGATTAAAATATAAATAAGTTTTGATTGTTAAATTGTATAAGGTTACGTAATTATATAAAACAGTTGATTAAGTGGAAGGAAATAGCAATTTAAAAAATTACCTTTTATACCGTACATATTTCACATCTTCTGTCTAACGCTCCACGCACCATGACTGGAGCTGTATATATATCGAGTATCCACGGACAACGATTTTAAAATAAAAACCAAAACCTTCTTTACATTTTCATTAATTAAAGTTCAAATTTTCGGCATTAGCCTTCATGAGGAACAGTACAGTAAAATAATAATAAATAATGATTTTGACATTATAAATTAAACAGATGAGAGATTTTTTGAAGCCATTACATTTTTGTGGGTAAGGTGTGTGGAACTATAATTTTTAATTATTAGGCTACTAAAATTATTAAAAAAATTATTGCTATCTTAAGTTAAGGCCGAATGGAGTTTTTTATTTTAGGATAAGTTGATGGGCCTGTTAAAGTTCTCTAATCCTTCTATCTTGTGTGTTATTAGCCAATTTGCAAATTCATTTTAATGAAAAAACATTTTTTTAAATTTTGAGAGTGCTCTCTGGCATGAATGGCTACAGGCTTCTGTATATACGGGTGATTTATGTCATGCTTGTGGCCATTCATGCATACTCTTACAGATGTTGTGGTTTTACCATGTAATCCTTTGGGTAGTTGTTACAGGAAAATTGATATGTTACGTTGGTAGACTCAAAATTGATGTTTCCTTGAATTTTGTAGGATTTATTTGTTTGGCTGCTCGTGAAAGTTTTAGAGGTAAGAATGGAATTGCAAGTGGCACAACGGGATTTTTTACAAGGATAACAGCCAGGAAAATTGCGACTAGGGACAAGAGATGAAGGCAATATAGGTTTCGAAAGGATATTTTTAAAATAAGGAGATTTATTTAAATTAGCCGGTGGGTTTTGAGAAAAAATCATGTGTTAGGTGAGTTAGAGGAGAGCTCAGAGGATACTGTGAGCCACTCTCAAAATATTGTTTGTCTTGTATAATCCAGGAAAGTACTGAGTGATGTATATATATGAAAATAAATGAACGGTATTTTTGGGCTCTGGGGACATCAAAATGAAAAAGTAACATGGCCCCGTTCTTTGGTCTTACCATGGCTACTACCGTTAGGACGTATTCCCTATAGGGAAATTCGCTATAACTAATATTGACAAAATTATATTGAAATATGGGCTGAACAAAGAACTTTAAGTGTACAGAACAATATTTTATGCTGGAGTTTATCTCCACAACAATTAATTGGTTGGGATTCAGTTTCAGGTCAGTGTCGGGTTCTGGCCTGTGAAAACTTCAGTTTAACATCATCAGAAGTTCTCTCTATCAATGAGTGGCAGTACACATATTCCATTCTTGAGTAAGTACTTTTTATAACCATGCAGAGCAAAAAGGATTCACCTGAAATAAGCACCCAGTTATGTAATATTTTCCAAATCAACAACAAGACATTCTGCTTATTATGTATGGAAAACATAGGCCATGATTCATATTGTTCAGTGAGTGAAGTTGAAATTCAAATCGCTCACTTACAGAGTGAAGGTCACAAGTATAAAGTGAAATCAGTGCTTAAAGAAAGCATTTCTGACCCGTGGGTTGACAGTGAGGATCCGGACCATGCAAATCTGGTTGACCAGTGTGTTATAAGTTTTGCTCTACGAACCGGTCAGAGTCATATCTCAAATGATGGTAAACATCTTGTTTGCCAGATTTGCTTTAAAAAACTTATCAGAACTGATAGTGAGACAGAAACCCTAGAAAGTACATTGTTTGACCATCTAAAGAGTGAACTTCATATGGAAAAAGTTAAAGCACGTACGTTCTTTTTATATTACTTCACAGAGGACCAGCATTATATAACGATGTGCCAGCCATTGTTTTACTGTTCCCTGTGTGATCATTATGGATTTAGTACAGACAACACTTTGCTGTCGCTAGTAATCGCCCATTTGGCAATTAAGCATGGTCATCATCCAGGAGTGACGAAAAATGAGGGGGATTTGGATCCAAGTTTGGCTTCTCGTTTGGAAACTCTAAATATTGTTGATGAAAGCTCAGATGACATGGAAAATGATCTGTCATATTCAGAAAACGAACTCTCCTACTCTGACAATGAGTCTCAAGAACTCTATGATGAGTCTTCTGAAGCCGAAAGTTATGAAGATGCTCTTGAAACCTTAATGTGCCCTGAATGTGGAGAGTTTATCGAAATCTTAAATGAAAATACAGAATTTTCACTTCAGTTTCATTCTCAAAAGCACAGAGACATAAAGAGCGTCAATTTTAAATCAGAACTTGAATTTAATTCAAACACCGACCATGTGTGCCCCATATGCCAGGAAATTATACCTATTTTTAACAAAAACGTAGAATTGTCAGTCAGTCGACATTTTGAAGAAAGACAAAGTGATCATGAAGGCCTGGGACTTGGAACAAAGAATCACAGTGAATATGGACCTAACTTCATAGCTCAAGCTTTTACCAAACTTCCAGAACCTCTAAGGAAGTATCTTAACTTTATATTTGTAGAAGGTAATATGATTCTATGTAAACTCTGCAACTCTAATTTACCTGCAAGGAACAACCACACTGAGACTGCTGGAATTCTTCGTGATCATTTGTCTACTTCTTATCACGAAGAACAGTTCAAAGCTTTGACTCAGAGCCTTGCAATGGTCGTTGTTGATTACAGTAAACAGTGTCGAACTGCCCAACCAACCCAACAACTTGGCATGTTTGATGTACTAGTAAAAAAACACCCTCTGATAAAAAACAACCAAAATTTTATTGAGAAGCGCACTGTGCACTATTTCTGTAAAGTTTGTCAGAAACATATTAATTACTCTCCAAATGAAGCTATGTTAGCTTTAAACTTTGTCTTGCATTTGAAAGGATCTCAACATGAAAAATTGCTGAAACAGACGAATAAAAGCGTATCTGAAGCAGCATGTGGAACTTCTAATCAAGAGGTAGTTTCTGCTAAAGAAGGGAAAACTGTCAAAGATAGTACGAAGAAATCAAAAAACTCAATGAAGGCTAAATTGTTTGTTCTATCGCAAAAACATGAGGCAGTTAACATAAACCAAAGATACTTCAGAGTAAACAAAGAAAATTTATATTGTCAAGTATGTTGTCAGTCTATTAATTTTGATCTTGATGGTTCTCTTGTGGTAGCCCATTGCAAATCAACAACACATAATGAGAAATTGATTAGAAATGCAGCCGTATTTATTTCAAGATTAAATCAAGGAAAACTATCAACTCAGGCAAGTAAAAATGCTGCACATTTGATGAATGTTCTTGGCAAGTTAACAACTTTAGAATTCTTGAAATCACACATAATGTATATTTTGAATGATAAACAAGTTTACAAATGCTTAATATGTAATGTTGTTGTTTCTCCTTCGAAAACATCAATAAAAAAACACTTCTTTGACCCTGTTCACAAGAAAAATGCGTTTACGACTAATCAACAAATGAAACGTTATTCACAACAAAATACCACAGCAACTAAGGAGGGTCTGCCGAAGACTGCAGCTGTAACAAAGAAAACTAACTTAGTGGATAAAATCACTCCGTCAACATCAAAGACTCAAACAAAAAGCGGGGATGAAATAGCCAAGAGCAACCAGAGAGCAAAGAAGTTACTGCGATCGTTTTACGTGCATTCCAACATAGTCAAGAGATATTTTCGGCATTTAGATGTAATAAATGGAGATTTTTTTTGCAGAGTTTGTGGTATAACAGTTCATTCCTCTGGAAAGCAGCTTATCAAACATCTGATAAGCCAGACACACAAAGATTTGAGTAAAAAGTAAACAAAATCTTGATCAGCAGCCACACTTGTTTAACAGTTCGTTTCTGATTGACGTTTTAAACTTTGGCTTCAAAATAATAGGGATTATATAATAATAAATTAGAAAAGATGATTATAAATTTAATTGACCTTATATTATATGGGAAGTCTCTCTCACTTACAGTTCAGAGAAATATATGCTGACATTACACGATATCGGAACTCCATAGCTCTATTATACATTTTGTATTAGATATAATGATTGTACTCATTGGAACTCACCTTCTTAAAAGAATATTGAAGAAAGATCAAAATAACAATAAAACTTTGGGCCAAGTTGTATGGTACATACAATGAAAGATCAATTGAATATGACACAAAATAGGAGGGAGGTATTATTGTTTATCCCAGATAGACAGAAAATATTTGTTTAAGATACCCCTAGGAAAATTTAAAATCCTGTACCAATAATCATAGAGGCTGATGGATTACATACAATTTGTTTTTATTTGTTAAATTTTGTAAATTTTAAGATTAGTGCTTGTTCTTAAATTTCTTTATTGGATTTTGCCCAAGAGAGAGAAAAAAACTGCTCTAAGCTGAAATGCCCATTTTATTTTCTTTCTTTGTAACAAAATTTTCATCTATAAAAACCCTACATTTGATCCAGAACTAAACATTTAGTCCTGAAATTATGTACAGTCATGTCTTGTCATTTCAAGATCATAACTAGGGGTTAGAGGTTTGACAAGTACTTTGAAACTGAATGAATCAAAATTTTATACGAAACCTTTAGTTGATAAATTTGATTGTATTTATAAGAAGTTTTTTTAAACTTGATTTTTTTCTTTGCCAAGCTATATAACTCAGAGATATTATTACTGTACTGAGGTTAATTTTTTAAATTAAAATAGTGAGGCCTAAACGTTGATGTTCCTCAATCATTTTGGTTGGAACTAATGTTGTTTGTTTACAGTTGACAGTCATACTATTATGCTAAGTTCAAAGACAACTAGGTAAATTGCTATAGTAAGATTCACGAAAATAATCCGATGAGAGTCAAAACAGTGTTGCCAAATTTATTCTGCAACACATGTTTATACTGTATTACACATGGTAAACTTAACAAAAATGACAACATTGCAGGGCGAGAGGGGGTGAGGGGGAACACAGCTGTAAAAATTTCCATCGGACTATTTTAGTGCATCTAACTATAGACATACATCTACAGGGTCAAATATTGTGTAACAGGTGTTGGGTTAACACATTTTGAATTTTGTTGTGTTTTAAATCAAGAGCTGATTTTGTTGATTTGATGAAGACATTTTGATTTCTAGTTACCATATTTGTTGATATACGGTAGTTTGTTGGTATTTAATTGACTGTATCAACCTTATAGTGTTGAGTCCAATATCACATATTACGGGTAGGTAAGCTAATGATACATATTGAAATATTTTACTGACAGGGATATGAGATTAAGATTATGTGTGGTGTCGTAAAGTAAAGGTTGTTAAAGGTATTTTTCTTTAATTTAAGTTTGGCTTTAAACTCCATAACTTTGTTAGATTTGTTTTTAACCATAAGAATTGTGGCTAACAGTAATATTTATTACTGGAACTACATTCTACTATTCTACTATTCTATACTATACTATACTATACTATACTATACTATACTATACTATACTATACTATACTATACTATACTATACTATACTATACTATACTATACTATTCTACATTCTACTGTGCCCATGTCATTGTATGTTAATTGATTTTATTCTGTTGTAATCCATATACAATGGCTTTGTATTATGTACTGCATTGACGTTGTCAATACATTTATTGTTAAATGTTTTACGACAATAAACATCTTGAATCTTGAATCTTCACCAAAGTCTTTTAAGTCATGATAGGACCTAAGGACTGGTCCTAAGAACACCAGGAATCAAATACAGTAGTCTGGAAAAACTGAGTTTTTATTGCTTTAAGCTAGACTCAAGAAATTGAATTCACTTTTAACTCATATTTAACTTTAATTAACTTTAGTGTACACGTTGACTACATAAGTTTATTTAATAAATAGCAAATGTTCTTGAAGGCAGATACTTAATTTTGTAATTTATCTTTAAAAGTTTTTATGTTTAAATAAATAAAATACAACTTGTTAAAAGTGAATTACATCCAAGAAATGCTAAGATACAACTTAATGCATATAATCAGTTTTAAACTAACTATTGTGAAACAAAACTAGCATGTCTCCTGCTTACAGATTTGATTTCAAAAGCAAAAATAAGAATAAAAAGCTCTTTTTTGGGGGGGGGGGGGGGGGGGTGGCAGTTAATAAGTTAATGTTTGCCAACCACACTATTGCTTTCACTGATCTTAAAAGATCTGTTGGAAGTTGGGTAGACTCATAGAGGTTGACATTTTTTGCAGTTGACTCTTTGTTAGATGGACTCCAAATTATATAGACAGATTTATTATTATTATTTAACAATACTTATGTTTTAGTGCCTTCAATTTTGACACCATTAGCTCACAGTATTAAATGTGAAGAAAAGTTAATCATGGGACCTTAATTTTTTATTTTTTTTTTTGCATCGCATACTTTAACTTCTTGGTAAGACCATAAATAACGCCAACATCATAATAAAGTGGATATTTTCATAATTTATTGTTCGCCATAGTCAAAGTCAAAGTCAAATGAATCTTTATTCAACACATACAAAAATATGTACATGAATGCGTCCTTATTCTAAAATAATCTATTTCCTACTACTAATATTTACAATGGTGTTTTATTCATGTTGTCCCTATTCCAAGTTAATTGTTATGGTTTTATAAATTCTTCTAAATTATAAAATTCATGGTCAATCAGAAAAATCTTAAGTTTATTTTTGAATTTGTTGTAGTTTTCCTCATTCCTAATGCCACGTGGGAGAGAATGCATAAATTTAACACCGATATAATTAGGGCTTTCTTTAAATTTTTCTTTATTATGTTTTTTGGTTGTAAAATTTAGTTTGTTTCTAGTGTTGTAATTATGTATGTCTTGCTGTCTTGGTAATTCTGCTTCACGGTTCTTGACATACAGTACTGTTTTGTAAATGTAAAGGCTATAAACAGTCATTAATTCTAATTCTCAAAAGTGACTCTTACATGATTCATTTTTATCCAAATTAAGTATACATCTTATGGCTTCCTTTTGTAAATGTAAAATTTTATTTAAGTTAAACTTACTTGTTCCCCCATAAATTTCTATACCGTAAGAAATATGAGAATGTACATGGGCAAAGTAAACTGTCCGCAAAATTTCTGTACTGCATAGTGGTTTTAGCCGCCTAATTACAAAAATTCCTGAGCTAATTTTTTTACAAATATTGTCAACATGTGTGGTCCAATTGAGTAAACTATCTAATGTGAGGCCTAAAAATTTAGTAAAAAATGATGACTCATAGCCGCAATCCAGGACCACGTAAGTCCAGATAATCTTGAGTCCACTGTATTACTTTAAACAAGTTTCTGTTTCTAAGGGTGTTTAATTTTTTTATGTTATTATGGTACTATAATAATCAAACTCAACCATCAAAACTATATAATTTTTTCAAACTCAACCATCAAAACTATATAATTTTTTCTATTTATTAACTTTGTGTTATGTTTTATTTATTTTTGGTTATTTATATTTACTGTATTTATTATTTTTTACTGTCAAATTAAAATCAAAAGAGTATTCAGAATGACTGCTGCGTTAATGTTCGGCAACACTCGGGTAAACCCGCAGCTTAAATTGTGATTGCATCAGCTGCTTCTAGAAAATACGGCTCATCTGGCAAATTGATTAATTTGAATTATTGTTTGATTTCATGAATAGAATTTTTAACCGATTCATTTCATCCATTTGGATGTACAGTTATTTTTCCTCACCCAGCTAAATGCGATAAAATCGTATTTAATCGATTATTTGATGCTAATGTTCTCTGAGGTACTTTTGGGTCACGTGAATATTTATTTAATGATTTTTAAGTTTGTACCCACAGTAAAAAAAAGAGTTAAGGTGCCAGAATTTGCTCAGCTTGAAAGCAGGGTTAATTCCAGGGTTCACAACGTAACTGTATAATCTATTATGACAACTAAGTTATGAGTGCCGAATTATAATATTTAATTTTTTATGTATTCTTCTAAAAGCTAATAAATTTAGTTATATTGTTTCTTCACCCATTTAATTTAGTCTATTGTTCTACTTAGACTATCTAAGTAGAACAAGACAGAACCTTTGATAATAAATCGTAATAATAGGATTAATAAATTGTAATAATAAAGAGAAATAGTTTCTTCAACCAAAGTAAGACGACCAATGACTGACTACCTTCGTCTGGGGTCACTCGGCTTGTACCCCTATTGCGGCGCCTCCCCTCCTTCACTTAACTCGTCCTCCCACTACTCTAAAATGCACTGATGTTCAAAGGTGGCCATTACAATTCTTCAATTTAGGCCTACATTAGACATCATTGTTCCATTTTGTTGTGTGAACACTACAAGGTATTTTGCAATTAACCAACAAATTTTATATTTATGTAACAACATGAACGTTTGAAGATGTTTTTTAAGAGAATAAATAAGTTGTTCTGAAGTGGGAACTATACAGGCATAGGTTCTTGTGAGATCCATAAAATTAAATGCTAACCTTAGCATGATAAAAAAGATACGAAACCTTGTAAACTAAACCGGTTAAACATCTACCTGGTTCTCAGATTGCGATCGAAACAAAGTAATCATCTTGTAAAATCGATTAGCGATACGAAATCGGTGACCACAGGATTCTTCGTGGTTGCTGATACAAATCAACTCTTTTAGAAATTGTCTTATGATTAATTTAATTGACTCGTTGATTCGTTCATTTGAACAACTCGCCAGTTGTTTACTTAGTAAAGCCGACTAGTTCCCATCGTACCCAAACACTGCCGAACACTGCTAGACAAATCAAATGACAAAGAGCCAGTCCAAATACTCTTTTGTTTTTAATTTGACAATAAAGACTTAATTAATTACATTTGCTTTGTTTATTTTCTTTTATGTATTAAAAGTTTTCCATTTTCAATACAATAATAAAAGGTTTTATGTTGACATTGTATTGTGTATTGTACCTACATCCTTGTAGATTCCAAGGGGTTTAATTAAGACTAGAGATCGCCCACTTAATGAAATTCAATCAAAATTCAGTTGATCTGAACCCAATAGTTTAAAAATAATTTCTAATTGAAACATCTTTCTGTTTTGCTAACTCCTTATACTCTAAAACAAGAACCGTACGGGCAAAATTTATTCGTCCAAGAAGTTTAGATGTTTTGGTTGCAAACTCAAACTCAAACTCAAACTCAAAATATCTTTATTTACAATATGTACACATCATACATGTAAAATAGCGTCAAAAATCCTATGAACTAAGTTAAGAAAAACTCTTCTAATGAATAGATTGCAAGATCTATCAAATAATTTTTCAACATGTCTTTAAACTTAGTTAAGTTACATTCATCTTTTATGTAATGAGGCAAATGTCTTAAAAACCGAGCTCCCATATATGTGGGTTTTTTTTCATAAAATTTTAAGTTATGATGAGTTGGTATGATGGCATTCCTATTCCTTGTTTTGTACGGGTGAGGTTGAGTAGTTTCCTGGGTACAAAAATTTGATTTTCTTGTTAACAATACTGTCTCATAAATATATTGCCCATAGACAGTGAGAATTCTGAGGATTTTAAAATACTCTCTTGCTGAATCATCATGTTTCAGTTTAAAGATTATTCTAATGGCCTTTTTTTGTTGCTTTAAAATTTCATTTAAATTATCTTTTTTGGTTGCACCATACAAAGCTATGCCGAATGAAATATGGGAGTGTATGTGAGCATGATATATCAATTTTAATGTGTCCTTGTCGTTGAATAAAAAAGACATTTGACGTAAAGCATAAATTCCTGAATTAATTTTTGAAAGAACTTTTTGTACATGTTTACTCCAGTTTAAATTTTCATCAATTTCCAATCCCAAAAATTTAGTAGATTTTTCCATCTCTATGAAATCAGAATGAATCATTATTGTGGGTTCACATTTTCTTTTGGACTGTATAGTTTTAAAAGAAAGAAAATTTGTTTTAGAGGTGTTTAATTTTAGATTATGCTTGTCATAATACTCTTTTACATTTGCCAATTCTAAATAAGATAAAATTTCTACTTCATCGACAGTTCGGGCTGATAGTTTAAGATTCGTGTCATCTGCATAGAGACTTATATTATTTTTTGGAATTTTGGTCAAAGATTTGGCAAAGTCATTTATATAGTATATAAACAGGAGGGGGCCCAAAACCGACCCCTGAGGGACGCCATTCTTTATTAATTTCAAGTCTGACTTAACTTTGTAAATTCTATTGTTTTCCATGTGACTTAGTTCAACATATTGGCGTCTTCCTGTCAAGTATGACTGGAACCAATTGAAAGATTTTTTGTCAATATTAAGATTTCCTAGTTTGTTTAAAAGTGTGGTATGATGAACAGTGTCAAACGCTTTTGTCAGATCCATGAAAACACCAATACAAATCTCCCCTTTATCAACTGACTCAATAACCGATTCGATAAAATTCACTGCAGCAGTAATGACTGATTTCTCGGTACGAAATAGGGGTTTTGGCCACAAGGAATTGATTGAGTTGGTCCATGGCTGGGAAAAATTCAGTTTTCGTTCTAGAGCCTTTTAAAGTTCCCTTCATGATATCCTTATGGAGATTTGGTGTAGCTACTAATTTGAAAAAAATTAGTTGATAATTTTAGATATAAACCATATTTTCATCTTTAACCAGGGGTTCAACAAATTTATACCAAGGTGTGCCAATTTTTAAACACACTAAAACACAGTTTAAACACATTTTAAACTGGTTTACAAATTTAAACCAGCCTTGTCAGAAAAGAAAGTGACCATAATTTTACCGAGCACAAGCTCGGTCCTTCTGGTGCTTTTGTTATTACATTTATATAAAATGTTAATTATTATAGTACTAGAGCTATTTAAGGCTAGACTAAATCTATCGCTAACATCAGTGTACACCTCTGCTGTTCATAAGGTTTGTGCTACTCTCTCTCTCATGCGGGTACGATACACAGCTCGTACACACAGCACAGGGTGTCGTTGCTCTCCCGCCTTCAACGTAGTTGGTAATTTCAACCTACACTGCAGTTTTTGCACTTATTTGCTTTTAAGTACAGTACTAATGAGCCAGTATTTTGAGTGTTAATAAGTTAAAGAGACTTTCAGATGGAAAACTACACAGACTCACATTTTAAACAAAGAACTAATCATTATTAATGTAAAAGTAGAATTTAAATTAAAAATTAAATAAAGTATTTATTCATTTATTGTACATATACAATACATACATCAAATAGTGTCAACAGCGCAGCAGAGGAAATACAAAACAAATATTGCAAATCCAAGTACAGTTGTACATACTACCGCTACTGATTACTAAAAGTAACAGTCTACTAAAATAAATGAGTTAGGCTTATTAAAATGTCATGTTGAAAGATATTCTTGAATTGAGTATAAATTTAAACTTACTATGTATTGTTTTAGTATTTTTTAAAGGTTTTGTGGTTTTGTTCATTTTTAATTGAGGAAGGTAATTTTGATAGAAATTTATTTCCCATATGTGATAATTTATGTTTGTAAACATCTAATCTGTGGTGGTCTCGAATTATTTCAGCTTTCCTTCTAGTATTGTAAGAGTAAGGTTCCCTAGATCTATTTTATTACTATTTAATTTCACGTAGGTACATTATTTTTTCATAAATATATAACATACACTGTGAATATATCTAGATTGCTAAATTCATCTTTCGCACTAGCGTCATATTTAAAATTCAGCATGATTCTTATTGCTTTTCTTTTAGATTTCGTCAATGTTTGTCTTAATGGTTGAGCCATAAAATTGTTTTTGCAAAAGAAATATGAGATTGAATGTGATCATAATAAATTTTTTTTTTAAACTGAAAAGCTACATAAATAGTACATCTGTTTTAAGGCATAGAGACCTGAACTCAACTTTCTCAAAATGTAATTAACATGAGCATCCCAAATTAAGAATTTGTCAATTTTCATTCCAAGAAAGCTAATTTCATGAACTTCTGAAACTGTAGTTGCAGCTCTTTAAACGTTTGGTCTTAGACCTAATTGGTTTCTATTTTCTTTAATAGAAAAAGTAATAAATTTGGTTTTATTTGTGTTGAGGACTACATTATTTGAATGAAAATATGAATTTAAATTTTCTAATTGTGTGTAAGATTTTGACTCAAACTCTACAATAGTTTTTCCTGACTTTTTAAGGTTTGAATCATCTGCATATAATGACAACAGATTTTTGTGGCGATCTTTAAGGGAATCAGAGATATCATTGACATAACAAACAGACTTCTTAATTGATAAGACATTTATTTACAAATATAACATAAAAATAAAATAATTTTTGTTTACAATTAAAATATTTAATTATGCATTGGAGCGAGACAAATTGTTCAGGGATAGTAATGAGAGAGTTAATTATGAGTTAATGCACTGAATAAGAAATTTATCCTCGTATAAAAAGAAAGTCGTGTTAGTTCCATCACTTATACAGTACACTCTCGTTCATCGGACTCGGCGACATCGGAATTCCGCTTCATCG